>JAAGAY010002523.1:8736-41477 GCA_011801015.1 Ardeotis arabs
GAGACACGGGAAGCAGGGTAGGGATGGGGACACGGGGAGCAGGAGAAGTATGGGGGCCCGGGGGGCAGGGTGGGGACAGGGACATGGGGAGCAGGACAGGGGCAGGGTGGGGACAAGGACACCAGGAGCAGGATGGGGACACCAGGGGCAGGATGGGGACAGGGACATGGGGAGCAGGACCGGGATGGGACAGCGGGCACAGGGACATGAAGAACAGGACGGGGACAAGGTCACCAGGAGCAGGACAGGGAGAAGGACACCAAAAGCGGGATGGGGACATTGGGAGCAGGCCTGTGGACGAGGCCACCAGCAGCAGGACAAGGATGGGGACAGGGACAGTGGGAAGAGGGTGGAAACGGGGACACAGGGAACAGGACGAGTATGGGGGCAGGATGGGGACAGGGACACGGGGAGCAGGATGGGGACAGGGGCACAGGGAGCACGGGGAGCAGGACGGGGACGAGGACACCGAGAACAGGGCTGCAGCCAGGGCCATCAGGAGCAGGATGAGGCTCGCCCCGCTGGGAGCCGGCGGCTGGAGGCAGCGCGTCACCCCGTCGCGTCACTGGGAATGGGGGACAAGCGGGGACGAGTGCGGGGCCAGCGCAGCGTCACTCCTGCCGGCCCCGCTGCGGATGGGGGTGCTCCCCCCTTGGCGTGTCCCAGCGCTGAGCCCTGATGAACTCGTGCCGAGGATGGAGCCCCCCAGCACCTGCTGCCCACTCAGCACCACCGCGTGCCTCAGTTTCCCTTCACACATCCCCTGGGACACCCTGCACCCAGCAAAGCTCCCGTGCCGGCACGGGGAAAATTCCAGCTGCTCGGAAGGGGCCAGGGGTCAGAGTCCGGCCGCACACAGCCCCCATTCCTAGGGAAGAGCCGCGTCCGCGGAAAATTCCCAGCCCGTGCCTGCGGGTCCAGGCTTTCGGCCGCGAGAGCTCGCCCAGCCGCTCGGGCCTCGCCGCGGGTCAGCGTTTTCCAGCTGCTGGGAACAGCCTGCGTGAGAACCGGCTCCTTCCCACGCCTGCCCGGGCTGCATCCTGCCACCCCTCCCGGGGTGAAAGCCCGGGCGACGCTCCGATCCGTAGGGATGCGTCAGGCACAGCAGTTCTGCTCTCCAGAGGACAGGGGTGACCAGCACCGATGCCCACAGGCGTACAGGTGCCTCCATCCCCGTTATCCGGCCGTGGAGAGCCCGGGGTTGGGAGCAGAGCCACCCCGGGACGATGACAGCTGTCCCCTTCCCAGGACAAAACCCCTCACTGCGACGGGACGGAGCAGCCGAGCGCTTGGCTCTGCCGCCGGGGTCGCGTCCCCCAAGCCTGGGGACGTGCAGCGCAGCAGTGAGCGCGCTGCTGGCCCCACGGGCGCCGATCCTGCAGGAATTCGGGGCTTGCACAGCTCCAGGAGGTGCCTGACCTGCTCCCCGGTTTGGCGCTGGGCTCTACTGGGAGGAGAAAAGCAGCCGTGGGGGTTTGGCCGGGGTGTAAGGCTGGTCTCAAACCCCACTTCCCCCCAGGTGCCGAGGCGGATGCGGAGGCGCTGGGGAACCTCCCGGCAGGAAAGGCTGAGCCCGGAGATACGGCCGGAGCCCTGGCCCCTCGTGCCCTCCCGCCGGGAGGATGGGATGGGGCAGCAGGAATGGGCGATGTCAGGGTTTCCAAATGCCACTGGCGAGCGGTGGCCCTGAATTATCCCCGCTATCCCGTTTCCGCACAGACCCGGCTCACCGCAGGGCGGCTGGACATGCTTTCCCGGGGCTGCTTCCTCTCGCCTGTGCCTACGTCAGCCCAGTGCCTCCCAGTTTCCACCAGTGGCTGGGAGGTTTAGGGGGGTGCTTCTCAGCTCTACCTTCTGCTGTGTGCCCCCAGGAGTGGTCCCAAGCCCCTCTGAGCACGGGGGTGCTCTGGGGCTGGTTCCCAGAGGAGAATCGGGGCCTGGAGGGGGCTGCCAGGGCCAAATTCAGCGGGGAGGCAGCAGGGCGACCCTAGACCCTAGGCCAGGCTCAAACGGGAGGAGCAGCCGCACCAGCGGAGCGGGGCCAGGGGATGGAGAGGGTGCAAACGCCCCCAGGAGATGTAAACCAGCCCTGCTTCCGAAGCGGATGGGGGGCCGACGCCGGAGGCAGAGCGAGGAGCTGGGGCAGGGGACACGGAGCACTGAAAACATTTCAGAGCACGAGCGGCTGATGAGATCCCCGGAAAACACAGCAGGAGCCCCAGACCTCGCGAGAAAGGCAGAAAATCTTAGCGTGGGACAGGACGGCGAGGCACTGCGGCAGGCAGGGCCAGGACGGGGAGGCTCGGGGGTGGGACAGCGCGGAGGACGGGGGCACCTGGGGCAGCGCGTGCTCTGAACACGGGTGAAGGCAGAGCCTCTCCCAGCGCTGCCTTCTCTCGGCGCGATCAGATAAAGCCCTGCCGGGAAGTTTGTACTAAAGGTTTAACAAGGGTTCCAAAAAGGGGTACAGAAAAGGTAAAAGCCACACTTGCCTCTCCTCCCGGGGAGGCTGCCAGAAGCGCTCCCCCTGCCCAGCGTCCCCACCTCCCTCAGCTGTCTCCGGGTGCTCTGCCCGAGGCCAAACGCCCCGGCAGGCGGGAGTGGGGCAGCAGAAAGCTCAAACGCTCGACGCACGTTTACGCTCGGTCCTTGGTCATCCTGACATTACACTCACGCTGCTCTGCTGCGGCCACGGACAACCTGCCTGCCTGGAGAGAGCCTGTCCACAGGGAAACATCTCCTCGCTGGAGGCCGCAGCGGCTGAAGACCAAGAACAGAAAAAGACTCAGCGCTCGGGGCACAGTCCACAAACGCCCAGGAAACTTCTACAGCCATGAAAGAGCGACCTGAGGAGCGCTCCCGTGCGTGCCCCGAGCGTCCAGGAGCCAGGGCTGGGCAGGCGGGAATGGGGAAGGACAGACGGCCGCCGGCGAGGACTCGGGTCAGCCCTCACGCCGCAGCAGCACGGTCACATGGGGTAGTTGAGAACGACGTCTTGCTTGGCCAGCTCCAGCAACATGGGGTCGTCGAAGAACTTGCTGATGCTCACGTCCTCGCTCAAGCCCTGCGGGGTAACGGCAAAAGCAGAGGATATTCCTCTGGCAACACAGCCATCGTGGCAGAGATCCCACAAAAAAAGATAAATTTTCAGGCTCTAGAGGAGGCAAGAGACTTTGCAAGGGATCAGGAATCACTCAGCAGCTTGAAGACATCCAACAGTCTCTCAGGAAGCTGCAAATGCGTGGTTGCTGCTGCTACTGCGCGTATCTACCAGCCCGCTGCCCTCCCAAAGGGGAGCCCGCTTCCCTCCGCGGTCCCAGGAGCTCCTCCAACCTCTCAGCCCAGTTCACTAAACCAGCACGGTCCGTTTTCTGCAGGACAAACGGACTAACTCAGGCCAGCAAGGGGTCAGACGGGCTGGGGAGCGAGCAGGTTGCAGTGGACGCCGCAGGACCCCGCTTTTGGCTGGAGTCACTGCCAGATGAGTCACTCGTGGGACCATCACGGGCACTGGGACCATCACAGGCAGCATGAGGGATCAAGACTGAGGGACATCTCAAGGCACAGAGGCCATCGATCCGCTCTGGGAACACAGAGGGGACGTGGCACGCCCAACGGACAACACTGCAGCAGCTCAGCTGCTGGCGGAGACGGAGAGCGGGGCGCTGTAAGGACTACTCCCACACGTACCTTCCTGCGCCTGGTCTTGATCATGAACTCTCTGGCCAGATGCGGGGCAGGCTGGGGCTCCAAGGGGCGGATGACGATGCTCTTGTCCAAGGGGTCACCAGGTACAATCTGAAACACAGGGCCAGGCCGTGAGAGCGATGCTGGGAGCTGGCTCAACCTCCCGGAGAACCTGAACTGCAACGGGAAACACCCCTGGGCCCTGCGGGCACCTCCAGCGTCGGTGTGACAGCCCCAACGCCCCATCTGTTCTCCTGGCACGGAAAACCGTCACGGCGCTGCTGGCGATGGCGCCTGTGAGAAGTCACTAATACGGCGTTGCGAACCCAAGCCAAGAACACGTCCCACCTTCCCTACATGTTGGTGTACTGCAAGACCTCCAAAAACCTGCTAACCAGAACCACCCACCTGGGTCCCAGTCAGCGCAACCCTCTCCAGAAATCAGGCACGCTAATTCTCCTCAGAGCTAAGCCTCAGGCTTTTCCATCTTGACCTTTAAGCCAGCTCCCGGGGCTCAGCTGGCTGCCGCTGCTCCCACCCAGCTCTGCACCTCACACTGGTAGCTCCCCCAAGACCTCAATTGTCCCAGACACAGAAGAGGCCAGTGTTTTATCCTAAAACCTGTTTTCCACAGGCTCAAAAAGCCTTCTCCGAGAGGCAAAGCCAAAGTGTGATAACCCACGTCCTACAGCAGCCCAAGGAGCCCGAGCGCTGCTCCAAACCCTCTGCTTCCCAGCGCTCAGAGCACCGAGCGCACCCAACAGCCTCCCTTCTCCTGGATGAGGATGTTCTCTCTCCAGGCACTGAAGGACCCTTATGCTCAGCGAGCAGCAGCACTCAGTGCTCCCTCACTAGGGCAAAGGGTGACGTGACTCGGAACAAAGCCGCCGGCTTCCGGCAGACACGTAACAGCTAGCGTACAAAGCCTCCCCAACTCCAGATCCCTTGAGGATGTTCTCCAAAGAAGCTGCCCTGCCCTGGGTGAACCGTGGCACCGAGCTCTACTGAGAGCACCTACCTGGTCCCTGATCCTCCCACGTCCCTCTTTCCCATCTCACCAGGGCACGGACTCACCTGCCAGTGGTGGAAGACAGAGAGCGAGAAGGCCTGTCCCTGCGTGTGGGTCCTCAAGTCTGTCTCAAACCCAAAGGAATCAATGGCTGGGATGAAGGCTTTGATGGTGTAGAGAGGGGAGCCTGGGATGGGAGCATCTTGCGTCACGTGGCCTCTGTCAACACGTCGAAAGATTAGTTGTCTTATATGGTTTGGGTCGGAAGGGACCTTAAAGATCACCCAGTTCCACCCCCCTGCCCTGGGCAGGGACACCTCCCACCAGACCAGGTCCAAAAGCCCCGTCCAACCTGGCCTTGGGCACTTCCCGGGATGGAGCATCCACAGCTCCTCTGGGCAACCCGGGCCAGTGTTCTACCACCCTCAGCGTAAAACATTTCCTCTTAATGTCCAATCTAACCCTACCCTCTGTCCATTTAAAACTGTTACCCTTCGTCCTGTCACTGCAGAGTCTCTCCCCACCTTCCCTGCAGCCCCCTTTAGGCACTGGAAGGCCGCTCTCAGCTCTCCCCGGAGCCTCCTCTTCTCCAGGCGGAACAGCCCCAGCTCTCCCAGCCTGGCCTCACAGCAGAGCTGCTCCAGCCCTCTCAGCATCTGCGTGGCCTCCTCTGGACCCGCTCGAGCAGGTCCATGTCTTTGTTACGCCAAGGGCCCCCAGCTGAACACAGTACTCCCTGTGGGGTGTCGTGTCCCTTTACACATTCTGACACTCAGGAAGAACCAGGCACAACCCAAAGGCTGTGTGTGATCCTGGACATCCTCTCCCCACACAGCGCAGGGGCTAGGGTCAGTCAAAGAAGCTTTCAGCTGTCACTTCATACAGATTTCACCCCGTCCCCTCGCTTCACAAGCGGTGCTCGGGCTGCGAGCGTCTCTAGCACGCCAGCAGTTGCTGTTTCGCAATATCCAGGTGATGGCAGGTGGTCAGAGCAGCTCACCTGCGCCTGGCCAGGACCGTGTACACCGCAGACACGCAGTCAGCAGGAGCCTGCACCTCCACGAAGTAGTACGGCTCCATCAAGCGAGGGGTGGCCTGTGGGGAGAAAGGGACACAAGCCACTGAGCCTCCAGCAGCACCAACACAATTTGGTTCATGTAAGAGCCAGGCACTGGCACGCTCTGGTCAAACGCAGCGCCTGGCTGGTGATGAAAGGGTTCCAACTGCCCCCCGGCTGCCCAAACAAATGTCAAACAGACACTGAAAGGAGCTTTTCTCCTTCTGGCCATGAATCATACGCTTCCCTCTCCCCACCACCCTCCCTTCCCAGCAAGCCAATCGCTAGCAAAAAGGGGAGACAGAGCAGACGCATACGAGTTTCCAGCCAGACTGGAACATGGCTGCTTGTAAAATGCGTCTGCCAGCCCACAGGGGCGCTGGAAACACTGATGGATGAGTGAGTCAGTTTAAACCAGCATCCTCGGGGCAGACACCGCAGCACACGTGCAACCCGCAGCTCCGTGGAGCCCACAGGAACCGGCCCAGCGCAAGGTTCGGTCTTCGTCACGCGCAGCGTAGTCCTCACCATGAGGAAAGCGGAATAGACCACTCTCCGGGCCGTCGGGATGATCTGTCCTCCACCCCGGTGCAAGGGCTCCTGAGCGATCACTGCATCCAGGATCTTAAACTTCACGTTGCGGATCACTGAGGAAGGGCAGAAGCGACAGCAAGTGACTCGAGGGGGACATTCTCTGCCACACCAGCACCAACCACGCATCCCCAGAGACCCCGAGCGCATAGCAAACATCCAAAGACCTAGAGCCACGAGTTCTCCTGAATTTAATTCCAGCAGGGAAAGCATGAGCATGTCCTGCACATCAAACACAAACAATTCAGCAGCTTGTCTTGCAGGGTGCTCGGTGGTCTGCACCTGAACGACACGAGGAGCAGGGCTGAGGTCTGGGGGAGCCAGGTTGCCCGCTAACAGCCCCTGGTTTGTAGGCAGGCAGCAAGTGCCTGGGTGGCATCTGCAGCCAGCAAAATGGGGGAGGTTCTCTTACCTCCCTTGTCACCCCTCCCCAGAGCTGTCCCCAGCTGTGGCGTGAGAAGGGAACTGGCCACTGAGGCAGTTTTGCGCCAGCAAAATCACTTGAATGTTTTAAAATTTAGAATTTAATCCACCTCATCAGCTCCACTTCTCCACGGGTCCTACTTACATTCGTCACAGAGAGGCCCTTCCCTGGTCCCCCACTGAAATCCCTGCACAATGCTGTCCTTCACAGAGCCCAGCAGCGACTTGTCCACCTACAGACAGACAGACAGACTGCTTCAGATACCAAATCTGCGTCACGAGGCAGTAACAGACAGACCTCAGTGTTTAAAAGCCAGTTCCCAGAAGAGCAGCAATGTCCCCCTATACCCCCAACGTCCATCCCTCCCTTTCACAGCTGAGGAGCATCACCTTCAGAGTTTGGCATCTGCAGCAACACGTTAAAAAGCCCATATTTTGGTAATTCTGAAAGGCAGGCCAATGAGTTGCCAATTTTGAGGATGCTGCCCCAAATAGCAATGCCTGAAAAATAACAGGCAATGTGCTAGCCAGTGTAGGAGTATGATGGAAGAAGCACAGCAGATCTGAAATCCGGCAAACCAGCGAGCACTCCAACAGCATTAGGACCTTGCTGCAGGTTCTGGAAGGAGCGGTCACCTCTTGGCATCACAGGACAAACGTCCCACTGAAACATAACCCCCCTGCCTCTGGTTCTCACCTCCGAGGGCAGCGTATCGTCTACTAGGATGTTCGGGCCAGTGGCGTCTGGCCCAAAGGCCCAGATGGAACGGGCAGCCAGCAAATCCCAGTCATATTTGGTCTGGAAGAATTCACCCAGCTTCTTCCTGATAGAAGAAGAACAGAAGAAACTTTAGGAAACAAGTATCCCACCGGCACTCACAATGTATTTACGACCCTGCTCCCTTCGGGCATAAAACGCTCTCAGCTTTTTACCTGAGCAATCCATCTGCTGGGGCTGGGGTGCTCACAGACTGGCAGCAGCGCTGGAGCCAGGACCCCTGCCTAGAAGCTGCTGGCTGATATTCTGCACCTTGCAGACCCCAGCATTCCCTTTCCCCCCCCAATTATTTGCTTCTAGAAGGAATTCCTGCTCTCCCCAGATTGGTCATACCTGTTCCACGTTATCTGGACCACTTCATTTTCAATGTCCTCCGCGAGCCCCTTCTCCAGAGGCTCAGCAATCATCGTGATCTTGTTCCTGAGAAGAGAGACAGTTGCAATTAGTCTGCAGAATGATGGAAATGGGAGTAATTGGCAGGACCTCAGGGACCGCGCACTGCCTCGAACACAGCTAGGGAGATGAAGCCATCCACGTCCTTCACGGTTACTGTCTGGCTTGTAAAGACAGCCCAGGCGCTTAACAGTCGCTCTCCGAAGTCTGCGCATCTCCAGAAGCAGATTGCCAAGGGACAGGATTGCTCCATCCCTCCTGCCAGATGTTCAGCGCTCGTCTGGGCTGCAGGAGGAAGCCTCTGTCAGAGCCAGCGCTGTGTCCAACACGGGATGTTGCCTTGGAGAACCCCACCAAGGCGAGTGACCTGCCCCCAGAGCACGTCACTCCTGGAGTCCAACAGTGACCCAAGACTGGAACCTTTCTGTTCCCCAAAACAAGGCTGCCAACCACGGAGAGAGGATACCAAATAAAGGAGGGCAAGAAGACACAGAAACCGTAAGGGAACACAGGAAAGCTAACTTCAGCATACGACAGATCACGATTTCCCTGAAAATCCAGGCATTACAGTGTTCCGTGCTCCTACATTTCCTCCTGGTTCCTCAGTCTGTGTTCCCTCCAGGCCTCTCTCTTTCAAACACGTGCAACTCATCATGCATTGCTGGGGGAGGAAGATGGGACCAGGCTGTAAGGCTCCAGTGCATCACCAGAAAGGAAAAAAAATTCCATTTCTAAATTCAGAGTGGAGAAGAGAAGACAAAGCTTTTGCTCACGAAATGTTTGGGGAGTTACTGAAGGCAGCACTGGGCTCTTCAGCACCTGCTCTAGGATCCCAATACATCTCCTAATCCTGGAAACACCACAGAACTGCTGAGAAGGTATGAAATTTAGCTAAAAGAAAGGAGGATGTGCATCTGTTGTTATTCCCTCCATTCTGAGAGCTCCTACACAGCACAGAAACATCGCTGGGACTCGAGCGCGTTACTGAGGAGCTCAGCAGAGCTGCTGCAACAGCAGTGCCAATTCAGGCACGCGTCACTTGTCGGGACAATGGCACGGAGAACAGACCCCTCGGCAGGGAGGACGCCTGATCCCCAGCGAACCCCTCCCTCCGCCTGCCTCCAACGCCCAGCTCGCCCACGGGCTCTTACTTCTTGTTGGGTGTCTCAGCAAAGCACTTCAGGGAGGACGTTTCCACCACCGTCTCGCAGAACGTGACAACTGGATCGGCGACCTGGAGTAAAGACAATAGGTTTGTAAGGTTTTCAGGTACTTTTTATTTTTAAAGAGACTGTTTGAAACCTTTGAACACCTACAAGAAAAAAACGGTTCATCTGCCAGTGTTTTAATCAGTATTGTGCATGAATCACTGAGGCCTGCACAGGCAGCTTCACCAATTCCTTCATCCAAACAGGAGAGGAACATTTAAACATAAGTCCAGGTACAAAAATTATACTCTATTTATTTATTTGACAAATAAAATCAAATGGCTGAGGCACAGGAATAGGCTGGAAGAGGTCACACACCCCTCTCCAGGCCATTTTCAGGCTCTCAATGACACTGGTGTGACAGAGTCAGGCTGTAAGAGTTACTTTTGCACTTTTTATACCTTCAGCTAGGTTTATTTTCCCATTTTTCTGAGACAGGGGGACAAAATCCCCAGCTAGGAAAATCCTCTCTCATTTCCTCACCTTGATATCAATCTCTGAGTACATCTTCCGTAGATCGTGCATCACGCAATCCAGGTAGAGCTCCCCCGTCCCCAGGATCACGTGCTCCCCAGATTCTTCCACCTGAAAGAGAAAAGAGGGGTTCAACTGACAGCGATACTGCTTCCAGGCTCTTACACAAGCCTGAGGAAGTATCAGCTTTAAATAAATTGGTTAGGAAAGCTCCCACAGCCTTTTCCAGCAGAAAATGCTGATGTACTCTGCAGAAGGCTGCCTCTCTGGCACAGGAAGGTGTGTGTTTTTCTGTTGGATTTACAGTTTTCTGCTATTTCCACGTGATTTATGAGATCAACTGCAACAGCATGAAAAAACCCACAACAAACAAAACAACCTACAGTAAACAATTATTTATTTTAAAGCTCAGCCCACGAGGTAGCTCACTGCATGAGCTGCAAACAACCACACATGCACCAGAAATACCTTAGTCGTAAGCGAGGGGTAACTCTTGTTGACTTTGCGGAGACCGTCTAACATTTTGGGGAGCTCCGAGGGGTTGACCGGCTCTACAGCTATTTTGATGACAGACGTGGTGTTGAACTTCAAAGGACGGAAGATCTGAGCCTGCGACCAGATAAGGACAAAGAGCTGAAACTCGGCGTCGCTGGACGGCCACTGGAGTTAGACACCGCGTTCGAAGCCGTTCCCTTTCCCTTAGTGGCCCTTGTGCCCTGGCACCTCAGCAGACAAGGTTTTTTCAACCTCACCACTGAAGCTTTTGGGATGCGCTCCACCACTTTGACTCCCTGGAAGGCTGAGCTATGCACAGTACCTCCTCATTGCCCCGAGGCTCCGTGACAGTTGCGGTCTTCACTATGGGCTGGTCTACTCCTTCTATCAGCACCCAGTTGCCAGCAGGAACCCGGTTGACCTCAATGTGGTACCTGAAAGGGAGGAGAGCATCACTGCAGCGCTCGCTGCTGCCAGCCTCAGGCCCCTTGCAGGGGCAGCAACAACTCCAGGTGACTTCTCTCCCAAACGAAGCCTTCCGTACCTTGCAACTGAGATCCAGAGGCGTCCGACGGTGCAGATTTGGGAATCCTCCTCATCTTCCAGGGTGTAGTTTTCTCCGAGGACCTTCACAGGCTGCCCAGCGTGGATGGTACCGCTGAGCACTCTGCCAAAGGCGTGGAACTGAACGCCGTCGTCTGTGCTGTACATTTTCGTCGTGTGACACATCAGCGGACCCTTCCCGTGAGAGAGAGGGAGCAATAAGCCTCTTTCAAAATACAGTGAAGAAACAGACACAGACCTGGCACGACTCGTGGATACAAAGGGATTAACAGGCTGGAAATTAGAAATACTTCTTTTGACTTGCAAAGTCCTTCACTTCCTTCCACTGGAAGCCTGACACCTCCTTGCTCTGTGTGGAACAACTCTGGTGGATTTTTTTGGAGCTCTACTCCCCCCTCTTGCGGAGCAATAAATAGTGGTTGGGACCAGGCCATGAGAAGAAATGTCATCTGCTGGCCTGCAAACCAGCCGAGGGCAGAGCACCCAGCCTCCACAGATCCCAGCTTTCAGTCCTGTAAGGTCTCGCCACCACTGGTGACCTGCTGACAGTCACCACCGTACAGCTTTATGTGGGTAATCACAACTCATTAAAACCAGCGATTCATTTTCTCTCCAGACATCAGAGCAAAAGTCACGGGCAAATTCCACACCGGCTGCTGGCTGGCGTTGGTGGCTCTAGACAACTCCGAACGACAGCTCCGTACAAGCTGTTTTGAGGAGGAAGGTTTTTGCAAGGCTCTCATACGAAAGATGCTGACTAACTAATGCAGGGTTATTTTTATCAGTATAATTCAGCTCAGTTTTCTCAGAGTTTGGAGAGAGAATGAAACTTCAAGGAAAAGGGACAAAAAGGCAGCAAAAGGACACAGAACCACCCCGCGGTTCCCACGTGCTCTAAGGTCCTGACCTAGTCCTGTTGTTCTCCGAACACTGTCAAACAATTCCCTCTCTCAAGGGCTGCCCTGGCAGGCAGCGAAAGTTTCTGAGAGCGAAGAGATTTGTTTCTGTATCGGATGAGAGGTTTCAAAACGCTGGAAGTCAAATCTGTGCAGATGGCTGTCTGGGAGGCAGCTGCCCTGTCAAGGCAGTGAAAGGAGGGCACATTTGCCACGCTTTTGGACACTCAGAGCAAAGCAGAAGAGTTTCCTTACGTCAGGGTCGCATTCGCTCATGGCCTCCCCTAGATCAGAGTCGACGCCGCCGGTGTAGGTATGCTCGATTTTCGTCTTGGCTCCCACCTTCGGGGAGGGGATGTGCTGCACACACATGTCCACAAAGCCTGGAAAGGTAATATCTCATGAGAACACGATTAAGCAGCATAGAGGAAAGAAACAGGTGCCAAGAAACAGAAGGGAAAGCCATTCTGACCCACAGCAATGGGGAAGAGGGGGGCAGTGCCTCAAGTTGTCCTTTGGGCAAACGGTTTGGTATTTTATATTTGGGAGGCTGAGAAGGGATCTGAGCAAGCGAGCACCCCGTGGCTGTAACACAGCCCTGAACCCTGCTGATGTGAGGCTAAGCTATCGGGAAGGTTGTGGAAGGGAAGATAAACAGCATTTACCAGTGAATTCCCCAAAGAACTTCTTGCAGACAAGCCGCAGGAGCGGCCGAATGTTCAGTTTCAACTCCTCTTTGGTCAAGTGGATGCCAAGTTCATCCAGAGTCCTGGGCAGGGTCGTGTCCACGTCTCCCACCACCTGCAAGACAACAGGCGCTGCTCTCAGCTTTGCTGGGGGCGTCCAAGCCAATAACTCCCAGGCACAGCTTCACACACCAGCCGTAACCCTCAGGGCTCTTGACCTGCTCAGGTTTAGCACGCACAGGAAAACTGTTTGGCTGGTTCAAGTTATCACCTGGCTGATATTAAAGCACACTAGAAAGAGCAACAGCAGTTCTAGGCCAATACAGGGTTCTATCTGCAATGAGCAACTGTTAAGGAGTTGCTCACCATTCTTCTGCACCCCAAAACCCAGAAATCTGTGAAAATCATGCTGCATAACCAGACAGAAGAGTCCCACAGGCACCAGACACACCACCAGCCCGTGTTCAGCCCCTGGCTGCTCCTATCGGGAATGGTGGGAAGGAGAAGGAACCACCACAAACCTGAGCCAAGATCTTGTACAGGGGCTCCAGAATGAACTCCACAAAACTGCGCTGGGAACTGCTCGTTGGGGCCTTTTTAGTGAACTTGCGGCTGTTGAGGGACAGAAGGAGAGACATGAGGAGAAAGCACGCTGCAGCTGGCAAGCACCCCTAGTGCAAACACAGCCTCTGCTCTTCCCAGGTCATCTTCTTCTCCCTCCCAGTCTCCCTGGGAAGCAGTCACGGACACAGGAGCCACGCTTACTCCAAATGAAGGCCAGAAAAGGCTCTCCGCTCCCACTTAGGGGATTCAGAAGGACAACATGGATTCACACTAAGGCCTGACTCAACCCTTCCCAGATACTACTCCATCACAGGACAACTCAGGTTGGAAGGGATCTCGGGTGGTCATCTATTCCACATTTTACAGGGAAAGGAGGGAAAAACCAGCAATAAACCAGTAGACATTTAAACAGGCTTCTTACGTCTTTGGGTTGAAGTAGATGTCACCCCAAAGCCGCTTCGCAAACTCCTGGTAATTGATGTCTCCTAAAGGGAAAAAGCAAATGACAAAGCCTCTCAGATGACACCATTTCTCTCACCTTGGAAATCTTTGGGTTTTAGCTTTTAAAACAACTCTGAGGATTTGACGTAACGGACCGATGCTGGTGAGTGAACGCTTGGTCCCAGTTCTGAACAAATAATTATTAAGCCCTGACCTGGGGAGACCAGGCAGAGAGGCGGGCAGAAAACAGTCCACAGAGGATGACACCAGCAGCCCAGGTACACTGGGGGCTCACAGACTTGCTTCTCAGGAACATTTCAACTCTCTCAATTACACACAAGGTTAGAGCTGAGAAGAGCTGGGCTGCCAGACACTGCGCAGCGGGAACCCGGTTACATCTGCTTCATTTTCCAAATGTTAACGCTACAAAGTGACGCTGTAGTGCCAAGGTGCTGGGATGGCTTACACCCCATCTGCCCCGCAGGCTTATCACAGCATTTTCTGCCTTGCTGAACATCGCCAGGTTCTTTTCTCTGTTTCATCTGACGCACTAAGCACACAGCCAGATACCCAAGTGCTGAAGGAACAGCACAGTGCTTGGCTGTCATGGTAGATTTACAAATAATAAGACAGCGGTGATAATTTACAGCAGTTTCCAAACAAGCTTTTGCTGTGGGCAGATGTGCAAGCCTAAGAAATTTTGTGGTGGCTGTGGTTTTGACAGTTAAACTACTATAACTCACGTTAGCTGAAGTGTGGTGGCTGCACATAAAATCCCCGGTGGCCACAGCTGAATATTACTGACTTCAGTACCCATCCAGCTCGTGTCTGCCCCACACGGACGGCATCTCCACCCGACTGTGCCTGCATCTTTATCAGTCCCCCAAAGAAGAGGTATCATCCTAGCAGGCATCGAGTTAACGCTGCGACGTCCAGGGAGCTCATTTATTTCTCCAAACTCACGAGGACACGCGATAGTCCTGACACATCAATCCCTGACCTCTACGACTTCATCCTCCCTCAGGCTAACTTCTTTGCAAGAGCTAGGCCAGCTGCTTTACAACATCCTTCTTGCCCTGCTCGCGGCTCCTACAGATCACCCCGAATTCCCCAGTGTGAGACTTCAAAAACTCTGGCTGTACAGCTGGCTAACGCAAGCGAAAGGCTCGCTTTTACAAGTGGCAGATTGCCTTGAGTGGGCACCTGGGGAACAGAAAATTAAATCAAAGGCAGAAAAAGACAGTTTCTTAAAAAAGAAAAAGGGCAAGAGTGCAAAACCTTGTGGGCCAAGCTTGCGCCTGG
Organism: Ardeotis arabs; assembly: GCA_011801015.1. NCBI lineage: Eukaryota > Metazoa > Chordata > Aves > Otidiformes > Otididae > Ardeotis > Ardeotis arabs. The sequence goes on from JAAGAY010002523.1 coordinate 23,305, forward strand.
CTGCAGCTGAGCCTCAGACTCCGGAGACCTTTGTGAAAAGGCAGGCAGAACTTAACCGCTTCGCTTCTGAGCTGTTGTGATACGGAGGCGAAGCACAACACACACACTTGTATAAAATCCTGGCTTCTGGCTCAATAAACATTTATCAGGAGAAACTATCTAGCTAAAAACAAGTTAGAACTGCATCTTCACTTTTACCATCCAGGGCTCAGATGTGCAGCAACCCTCGACTGCTGGAAATTCAAGAGCACGTACACTGGCCATATATGTGCGGTGAAAGCCAAAAGCTTAGCCTCAGCAACAAAGGTTAGGAAATGAGATGTTAAAGTGTAGAAGGTTTCTGGATAATCCTCACCATATGTGTCTGCATAAATCTTTGCAAAAGATCCCAGCGTGAAGCAGATGCTGTACTGCGAACTGGAGAAACACACGTTCCCCAGAAGGGGAGACAGAATGAGGTTCTCGTCGGTGGAATACATGCTGAGAGGAGACAGTTTTCAGAGACAAGAAAAAAAAAAAAAAGAAGAATAAAATCAATGTTATGAACCAAGACAGACACTTAAATCCACTTCCCACACCAAACAGCAGTATGTGATAGGCAAGGAGTCTGCGTTGCCAAACAGCATCTTAAAACAGGCTGCAGCATGCTTGCCATTGGAATTTCAGGCTCAGTACCATTTCATGACCGTAAACTTCAAAGTATTCATGTACAAAGAAATATTTACAGACCTAGAATTAAAATGTTACCAGTGCTTTTTATTTTTTGTCAGGTAGTACTTTTCTTCCCCTAAAAAAAGGGCAGCAAAATTGGTCAACCAAGTAAGGGAAAGGATAATACAAGGCAAATAACGCAGGGACGGAATTGAATCGAACCAGTTTACTGAGCTCACAAGCACGCCAGACAGGACAAATCCCCCCGCTCCCCGCTGCTTCACGCCCGTAGCAACTGAACTCGTGAGCTCAAGTGAGCTCGCGTGCAAATCCATTTGGGGTGACAGAGGCTGCGGCGCAGAGGCACACAAACTGAAGGGGAGAATGCTGTTACAAAAATCACCTGGATGCAGAACCCACAGGAACGACGCATCACTGCTGCGAAAGCTAAAGATGTCCCTCCCTGCTCTGGGCAGTGTCTTGCAAGGAGCTCTGACCACAGCAAGGTCCCGTTAGTTTTGTAACAAATGTTTAGGAGCTTTGAGACACCTCAGCCCACAATCTAGGACACAGCCCAGTCTATTTGAGACATTTGAGAGCACAGAAGTTCCTTGTCAAATGTCTACTTTCCCTAATTTTTAATGGGGGAAAAGACCTGATCCCATGAATCTCCTCAGAATTCAAGTAGGGTTGCTCCTTCCTGTATAATTCAATACATTGGCTGAGATGAATTTCCAACAGTTCTTCCTGCCCAATTTTCTACGCTTTAACATATTAAGAGACAAACTCACGCGTTTTTTAGGCACGTGCAATGGAAAAGGGACAGCAAACACCATCCCAAACGCCCATACCTGATCAGACCATTAACCTCGTCTACGATATGGCGGAGTTTGTAGTAAGCATCCGTAGGGGGTAACTTCAGCTCCAGGATCAGCCGGTCTATCTTGTTGATGCACACGGTCACGGCGAGCCTTTCCTGCACCGCGTGCTTGATCAGCCTCTCTGTGTTCAGCATCACCTGCGGGGAATGACGAGCACAAACACCCCTGGCAAAAGCCCTCCACAGAATGCTATCTAGGGCGCGACAGACAAAGCGGTGACCCTTACACGCGGGGCTGCGAGTCTGCAGGAAAGCCTAAGCTCAGCTACCAGCCATCAGCTAATTTCCTAAAATTTAGAAGTAGGCGCTAAGCCAACCGAATTCCTTGAATCCTACCCCTTGGACATCTCTGATCTAAATAACCTGCTCAATTTTAGCTATCGTGGGCACGGAGACGCAAAGAAGTCAGATAAATCAGCCTACAGGTCACACGCACCACGTCACCCGTGGACACAGCAGCCAGAGGCTTGATGCCCTGTTTTGGCTGGAAAACACTCTCAACTTCCCAAACCGTCCTCCAAAAACCCTTCATCCCAGAAAGCTGAACCCATCCCAGGTCTTCGTGCTAAGGCAGGATCAAAGGCTCCAGGGGAAGAGATTTTGAAGTTAACCCCCAGGAGAACCTGGCACTCACCCCTTCAGCTGCATCAATGAAAAGCACAACGCCGTCCGAAATACGAAGGCCAGCTGTCACCTCGTCAGAAAAATTGACGTGACCTTCAAAAAACACCAAACAGTGGTGAGAACCAGAGTAAGCCCTGCCACCAGCAGCGCAGAGGGTAGAAAGCCGTCTCTCTGCTCTGGTCACTGGTATCCAGCGAGGCAGAACACAGACGGCCTCCTCCTCAGACAGGGACCCGGGAGCAGCTGCCAGAGCTCTGTATAGGGATTCGCTTCAGCTTTAACGCTATTTTTTGAGAATAAACAGAACAACTCATTTAACAGGCACTTTTCCTCACATTTGTTACTGTTTTTCTCACAGCTCTGTGCAAGTACTTCAGGAAAAGAAGGAAGACTACTTCTTACCAAAGAACAACAGATGCCTCTCCCTCCAGTCTCCTCCTGCGCTCTAACCTCCCTCATCTCGAGCTGTAACTCAACAGATGTGTCCCAAGACCCTCTTTCCTAAAGCCTGGCCTTGGTTTCTCACAACAAGTTGTTCCATGATCATGTTCCCTCCACAGGAGCTTGTCAGAGGCTCGAGGGAACTCACCAAGGAGTCTCACTGTGGGGCAACAGCGTTTGAGAAAAGCATGGTCCCCACTGTGCACGATACCTGGAAAATCCAGTTCTACACGTGCTTCTCAGACATTTGAGTGAAACACATTTTCCGTGCCATTAGCCCTCCATTAGGCCTGCTAATCAGAAACACAAGCCTGACTAAAAGCTGGCTGCGCAGTCCTTACTGCTGGAAGTGATTTCAGAAGAACGAACTTAGCTAAAGGCTCAGGACTAGGCTGGACCCATCTACAAAAACCACAAAACAAAACATGAATTTCTGCCTGTGAAAGAACACTTCCCAGGGTTTCATTGCACCCAAGCGACGTTTCCAGATGAATCAGTGAGGTTGCAGGGTATAGATTCTTTCTTTGTTTTTCTGAGAGCCAATGCCACACAATCCAACGCAAAAGCTCTTGGAAGGCCCTCGTTAACCACCCCTGTACACGTTTTCACGGCTCTACTCCTGTCAGGAGCACAGAGAACCAAAGGGTTTATTAACAAGGGAGACCTTGGTTCACGTGGTCGTGTATCTGCTCCACACATCAAGCTGCCTCAGCTAAGTGCATCCCAAAATGAGACTTTGAGGACCACACGATCACCTGGAGTGTCGATGATGTTGAAGAGAAAGGACTTTCCTTTGGTGTCCGGCAGAACAATAGTCACTGGCGTGCTCTTGATCCCTACTCCCCTCTGAAAGACAGGAAACCAGGATTATCAGTTAAAAGAAAAAAAAAATAAAAAATGATACACCAGCATGTCAAGATGTAAAAGGTCAGAAAGAGGCAAACATCTGTCCAGGAGATCCTGTTACTCCTTGGGAGTAACAGCCTCAGACTGCGGAGTGTCCAGCCCAGCCCCTCCATCCATACAAGTTCAGACTGGTGAGCTCCACGGCACAATTTTGCATTTCAGCTGAGGAACTATAATATCCAACACCAGAGGCAGAAGATGCATGTTTTTCTGTGCTTTTGCCCTTCTGCTGCTATCAAGTTACACCTCAAAGTACAAGATTTGATCCCCCAGACTATAAAGCAGAGCATCAAGATGAAGAGAAAGAAACGCTTCATAGGATTGTTCCGGTCACGACAATATTTAGTGAGGAGGATAAAACAAGCTTCCCATCCACGCCCAACCACATCGTCTCAGCACCTGCCTGAGAGTTCCCATCAAAGGAAACAGAGGAGAAATAAGTTTATTTCCACCCCATCCATCACTGCTGCGAATCCCCTCCACCTCCTTCCCTCAAAGAAAACAGGAGTTATCTGTATGCTGGGATAAGCCTGGTATAGATTTTCATCAGTACACAGGTCATCATCTCAGATAAATAAAACCGCTCGTGGAGATGAGAGTTGCAGGAAATAGAAGAAAGTTGGACCAGGGATCTTACTGGGGCAAACAAGAGGAGCAGATCATTGTATTGACAAGAAAATAATCAAAATGTGGAAGGCACAACGAGATGCTCAAATAGAAGAGGAAACTGCCTACAGTAAGGAACTGTGAGCAAAGCACGAGACAACCGGATAAAAATCACTGCCTGTTCTACAAGAGTCACTTACCTCCTGCTCCGTGAACAATATATCAGTGTAGCAAAGCTGCAAAGACAAAACAAGAGCCAGGATAACGCATCTTTGCATCAAATATTAAGTTTGAAGCAGGACATAACAGCTCTTTGTACATGGTTAAGGTGGGAGGTAAGTTACAGAGCCAGGATTAGGACTGAGAGCGCTCTGGTTTTCCCATCCCACGTTCCCATCACCAAACCACATTTTCCCCCCGTAGTCACGCTCCCTCCGAGTGTAAAAGCCAACCCCTGTTCCCCGGGGCAGGAACACAGCAAAAGCTCACTCACGTCCTGGTCGTAGCGCTTCCGGATTTCTGGGTGCGTCTGTTCTATCAGGCAGTCAACAAAACAAGTCTGAAAAATATCAGAGCACAGGAGAAAGGAGGTGACTGTGTTCAGACAGATAAACACAAGCACAATCCCATCCCTCCCGCAGCAGGACAGAGAAAGTTGGACACTTTATTATTTCCCTGTGGCTGAAAGAAAACCTACAAACAACCGCGATGGCAAGAGACTGCTGCTGCGGAGACCGAGGGGTCAAGAGCAACGGGAAAAGTAAGCAACAAACAGATAATTACTACTGCCCGGAACGCGCTGGGTATTCACGCTACCTTGCCGTGGTGAAGGTGCCCACACAGAGTCACGTTTCGAATCAGCTCCGAGTTGTCCATCAGATCTGCCAGGAAACTGGAGGAACGAAACACAAAAGACTGTTGGAAGCTTCTGCTGTGTCTAAGAAAAGTAGGCGCTATTTCAGCTACGCTTTCTATCCAAGGTGCCCCCTGAATCCTCTCCAAAGTTTCGTTCTGCCAATGCCCTGCGGAGGAAGAATCCCACTTTCCAGATGGGGAGGACAAGAGAGTTGGAGTCCTAGACAGATGGCAGTGGGTGGGAGGATATGGAGCTGGTAAAACTGCCAGCAATGGAATATTATTGAGTATTTTTCTTCTCTTCTAGTCAGTATTAGAGCGAAAGTCGCATCCAAGTACTCAGATGATGAAATACTTCCACTCAAGTAGTGGCAGGCAGTCAAGTAAATCACAGAGCTGGATAACGAGCACCCCACGCAGTTTTAAGAGGCAGCCACGGGGCTCCGCAGAGCATTAATTCTGATTTTCAGGTCTTAAAACAGTCGTGTTCCCCAGGACTCAGGGAATGGAATTTACATCTTTTCAGAACCAGCAAAGGAGCTGGGCAATGATGGGCCAGTCAGTTCTGCACGGATCTGGGCCAAAATATAATTGAGATCCTAAATTACCAACTCCTCTGAAAAATAACGGCAGGCTATAAAACATACCCATTGCTACGGCTCTGCGGAAAATAACTGCTGTCAAATAATCTCCTTTTTAAAAAGATTTAATTTTCACCGATGCGGTAGACTTCTTAACACACAACATTTTGATTAAGAGCTAAAAAAAAAATACAAAAATCAATAATAATACTGATTAAAAGCTTGCTTATTGGTCTTAAAATAAAGCTAAACGGGAAATCGATCCCAAGCTTGCAGGTTTCTGGTTAAGTCCGTAAGGAATTTCTCTCGGTCTCATCCTACCATTTCTACCAACGAAGAGGACGAAGAGGAACTCATCACAGACGGAACGAGCGGAGGACACGGGGATCAGGAGAGCGGTAGATAACGAAGAGTACGGGTCACTGACTAAGAGCTAAATGCACTGCTTTGAAAAATAAAACCCCGTAGGCTCTTTGGTTTAAACGTGGCTGTATCACAAATCTCTGACACACACCTCCAGCAGGACAGGATCGGGGGACAGCCCCCGGAAGGAGCCGTTCCAAAAAGGTCCTGGGCCTCTCAGTAACCAACTGCCTGAACGCAAACCCCAGGGACATTTTGCTGCCGGAAAATATCAGGATTCTGGATGATACGCAGAGGGACTGCTCACATTGGGGTGCGCTTGGCAGGCAGGGAGCTGCTGCTCAGCCTGCATCTGGCTCTGGGATCTGCGCTCGAAGGTGACAAACGGGGAAAAAAAGCTCTGCCTGGCCATGAAGTGGCGGATGGAAAGATGAGCCTAACGAGACGCTCACGCAGCTCAATCTGTTCAGCCTCAAATAGAAGGCGACACACAGAAACGCTACGCACGCGAGGACGCAGAGCCCCTGCACCCATCCACAAAACGTAGACGCTGATGCTAAGACGATATTTTTAACAGAGAAAGTAAACAACTGCTTTCGTTCCTTACCAAAGTTCCGTGAGATATTTTATCTTGAATTTTACATTCTTTTTGACTTTTTCCCGGGAGGTTTTCTCCCAGCTCTGGGCTGCTTCGAGGGGCACAACCAGCAGACACCACCAAGCGCAGCTTCACTGACCTACGCACATCTTTGCATCCAACTGGCAGCGTAAAAATTCCCCCTGGAAACTCCTCCAGGATCGACGGGAATTAATTTGAGACAGCAGTAAGCCAACGGTCACTGGGATCAACCCAAAACATCCCAGTATGAACTGGGCCAGTCAAGAAAACTTGCCCACAGCAAATCCACACCACGAGGGTTTCTGATCACCGAGCTCTGTATCAGCTGTTGGGGTAAGATTCACATTCTATTTCAGAAGATTATGCTGCACACAGATAAAATATCTGTAAAACGGTGAAGTCCTGAACTTTCTTCCTCCTCTTTTTGGTTCAAAATCTGGGAAACAGCTGCCCTCAGTCCTGTTGCTGGTGTCAGTGAGAAACAAAGGCAACGCCCCCCCCAAATGTGCCCCCCTCCACACAGTACACACCACTCTGCCTCCCCAGCTTTGCCTGCAACCAACAAAAAGGGAGGAAACGGCAGCGCAGATGGCTTGGGCCGAAGTACGCGCTTCAAACCTCTCCAGGTGACTTACTCCATCTCGTAGACCGTGACCGGTAACGTCTGCTCCATCAGAGAGAATTTTTTGGTTTTCACAGGTTTAATAATAGGCTCTGAAAACAAGAGAAAGAACAATAAAACGCTGTTACCGGAGACCCCGAACGCAGCAGGCTCAGGAATGGTCACAGGGAGCAGGGACTTCTGCAGACAAAACCACAATTTTCAAGCTGACATGTTCTCTTTGCTTTTTATAAAAGCAGCTGTACTAGGGGATCGTCACAGCTCCCTCCCAACCGAACTGCTCTGCTCCTTCGCACAAGGACCAAACGTGACGGCTTTGCATTTGCATTTCTCCGTAAACATTTTCCCGTATCCGCTGGCATGTTCTTCAAAAGACAGTCTGGTGTTTGTAGCAACCCTGAGTGCCAAAATCTGCACACCACTGGGCAAACAAGAGTCTCCACAGCCCTGAGGCTGCAAGGGAGTTCAAAAGGGGCATTAAATCCGACGGGGAGAACAGAAGGGAATGCTATTTTCCCTTTTCCAAGGATCTATTAAGAGTCTGCTCCCTCCACACCCAGCTCGCTGCTTCCTCGGCACTTACCGGTGAGGGGCTGCGTGTCTTCCTCCTGCACTATCGTCTCTACTTCGGGCCCGTAGACCTCCTCGGCGGTGGGGTAGTACTTCTTATCCTCGTGCAGCACCACCTCCATCCCGGGGTGGTCGTCGTCATGGTCCCCCATATCGTCATCGTCGTCATCATCCTCCAGCTGCAACCAACGCTCACGTTTAGCTGCGGCCGGCACCAAAGGGCTCGACAAGCACCGGTCGCCCCAGAAGGCGCCGGCTCGGCGCCGTACGGCGCGAGAGAGCCGCGAAGCCAGCGAGGGAACGGCCAGCGCGGCCCCGGCACCCACATCCCGCTGCAAAGCGGCACGCAGAGGTGCAAGGAACACTCCTCTTCCTGCTTAAAATCAACGCCACCTCGAAAACAAACAGCAAGGGGGCTTGCACGCCTGCACAGGCAGCGGCTCCCGCCCCGCGCTCGCGCATGCAACAGAACCACGCTCGCGCGCAGCACAACCGACACCGCTTCCGGACAAGCCGCGGGAACAGGAGAGCGGGAGGGGCTCCCTCGGTGCCCTGCCGCTGTCCCCAGCACGGCACAGCAGCCTCTGCTGCCCTCGTCGCTCTCCTCTCCTGTCTGTGGAGCCTTGCTGTGCCTGCAGCCCCGAGGAACCGAGCTCTCTGCAGTGCTGCAGCACCAGCGCGTGCTGCTACCGGCCCGCAGCCCTCGCTGAACGAACACAGATCCTCCGTTTCATGGAACACCAACAAAAACGCCAAACACAGTTGGAGCTCCCAGTTCTAACCACGATTCAAGCCAAAAATTTGTCTTTCCCGTTATCACAGGAACAGGCCTTTAAAATCCTTTAAAAATCAAACCCACTCTGGTCCTCAGGAGTCAAATTCCACCACTGAACAATCTCACTGCAGAACCGGAGCCCGGCACAGGAAAGGAACCACTGGAAGCTTGTGAAGAGCGTGGTGCTCAGCCCCTGCCCCCGTGGGGGGCCAGGGCAGGATGAGCCCCACGCCAGGCTCCCGTGGGACGCTGCCCCTCCGCCCACCCCACCGCTCACCTCGTCCAGATCCTTGGACTCTCTGCCCAACTCATCATCGTCATCGTCCGAGTCCAGCTCCGGCCCGATGTAGTTCCCGAACTCATCGTACAGATCGGTGTCCATGCTGGGGGCGAGGAGGGGGGCGGAGGAGGGTGAGGACTCTGCCCCGAGCCACCCACAGCACCCACCGCTGCCCTGCGCCGGAGCTACCGAGGGTCCAGGCCCGGCCCCGTCCTGCCCACCGACCCCCAAGCCCGTCCACCCCTCCCCGGAGCCCTGCACCGGCCCGAGGGCCCCGGCCTTCCCGCCGAGCACCCTCTGCCTTCGCTGTGGCCGCCCCGGATCCCGCAGCCCCCCGGGCCCGGCTGCCCCGGGCCTACCCCGGCCGCGGCCCCGCGCTCACCCGCCGCGCTGCGCTCGCCGCCGACACCGCCGCGGAAGGCCCCCGGGCTGCCCTCTCTGCCTGTCGCGACAGAGCTCCCCGCTCCCGCCGCCAGCTCCGCGCCTGCGGGGGAAGGGGCCGGGCGGGCCGGACGAGACCGGGGAGGGTCTCAGCGGGGTCTCGGTAGCCGCGCGCCGGGCCTCTCGGGAGGGGTCGGCGGAGCCGGTTCTGTCAGGCGCGATCCGGGCAGCCCCGCCGGGGCTTCGCGCCGCGCTGCCCTGTCGCTATGGCGACGGGAGAGGCGCCGGCGCGCGCGTGGCGGCGGCGGGAACAGGGCTGGGGGCGGCGGCGCGCGCGGCCCGGCGGGGCTGTCGCGACAGGAGCGGGGTCCCCGGGGCCGGGGCTGTCGCGATAGGAGCGGGAATCCCAGTTGCCATCCCTGTGTGCGGCCTGGCCGGGCTGTCACGACAAGAGTGGGGTCCCCGGGGCCGGGGCTGTCTCGACAGGAGCGCGCTCTCCAGGCTAGCCCGGGTAGGACTGTCACGACAGGAGTGGGGTTCCCAAGGCCGGCCCTGGCGGGACTATCGCGATAAGAGCAGGGTTGTCACGACAGGAGTGGGGTCCTGGGGGCAACGCCAACAGGACTGTCGTGACAGGAGCAGGGTCCCCGGGGCTGGCGGCGGCAGGGCTGTCGCGACAGGGTTGGCACCCCCGTGCACCCAGGGGTGGCCCTGTCCCCCACATCTCCTGTCCCCGCAGGCCTCACGTCCCCGCCCGGGGGTCCCCCAGCCCCGCGTGCCCGTGCTCCGCGATGGAGGTGGACGGAGCCCTCGACCCCGGGGTGCTGGAGCGGGAGCTGCGGGCGGCGGTGGCGGCCGACGAGCGGTGGGAGAGGGAGAACGACGCCAAGCTGCGGGCCGTGCGCCAGCGCGTCCCCTCCTACGAGGAGTTCAGGTCTGAGCGGGGACGCCCGGGGCGGCGGCGGGGGTGGGGGGTGGATTCGGGTGCTTCCCTACCCCAAAGGCCTTCATCGACGCCGTCGCCAAAGCCTTGCTGGGTGCCGGGTGCTCCTGCCACGTGGCCACCCTGACCTCGCGGGTGGGTTTTTGGAGCTCTTTCTTGTGGAGCTCCAATTTTGGGATCTTTCAAGAGACACGGTCACCCGGCGGGTTTTGAGCTCAAAAAGGGGATTGAGCCAATTTTCTGTGCTTCCTGCTCCAGGTGGCCGTGAGCGTGGCTCGGCGGGGCAGCAAACTTGGCTTCGGGGTTCCCAAAAAGGCCACAGCCCCATGGCACAGACACCAGTGGGGGGAAAACTCAGCCGTGTTTAAGATTTCCCCCCAAAAACAGGTTGGCATGTGTGGGGTAAGATCTCAGGTGTCCCAGCGGGGAACGGCCGGCTCCAGGGCAGGTCCCAGTGTTCCTGGGTGCAGCACCCACCTTCCAAACCCCGCCGGCTGGCCCTGCCCTCCCTTTCTCCCCCACACCCCCCGTGGTGGTGCAGAAGAAGAGGGTGACACCTGTCCCCATTGCACTCCGCCCGGCATATTTGTGCTCCCAAACCCGTCACCGCTTTGTCCAAGGTGGTTTGGGAGCAGGTTTGTGGCCTGGGGGTGGCAGGGATGCTCCGTAGAGGCAGCACAGGGTGCTCCTGACGCCCGCTGAAGTCCTGGATCCACCTCCAGGTCTATCTGGGGAAGTCCCTGTCCCTTGACATCCACAGCCGGATCTGTAGGTGGATCTGTGACTTTGGCCACCCTTTGGTAGACTCATATGGGACTGGGTCAAATTCCACTCACGGCTTCATCTCCACCTGCGTTTGGTCATGCCGGCTGGTCCCTGAAAGGCAGGAAAACACTTTAAAATGGCATTTTGTCCCCCAACAGGAGAGGTACTCCAGCCCTCTCAGCATCTGCGTGGCCTCCTCTGGCCCCTCTCCAACAGCTCCACGTCCTTCTGATGTTGGGGGCTCCAGAGCTGGACGCAGCGCTGCAGGGGGTCTCACCAGAGCGGAGCAGAGGGGCAGGATCCCCTCCCTCGCCCTGCTGCCCACGCTGCCATTGGTTTCTGGGCTGTGAGTGCACATTGCCGGCTCATGTCCGATTTTTCCACCACCAATACTCCAACATCCTTTTCTGCAGGGCTGCTCTGGATCCCTTCATGCCCAGCTCTGTATTCTTTGGGGATTGACCCACCCCACGTACAGGACCTTGCACTTGGCCTTGTTGAACTTCATGGGCCCACTCCTCCAGCCTGTCAAGGTCCCTCTGGGTGACACACACAGCCCAAACTCAGAAATTGCCTCGCAGAAGCAGCTCAAAGCCTCAGCGTATTTGATCTTGCTAAGTGTCCCATCCCCTTCTTGTTGCCTGCAGGAACATCGTGCTGGCGTCACACCTGAAGCCCCTGGAGAAGAAGGACAAGATGGGTAAGGGGAGGAACGTGCTGTGGAATCCCTGCGCAGCCCACGCCAAGGCCCCGCAAGCCAGCGACGTGGAAATCCCCCAGGTGAGGGAGACGCGTTCCGGGACTTTGTCCGTATCTAAAAATGACTCCAGAATAATTTGGGTGTTATTTTAAAATCTGAAGGCTGTTCAGAAATACCTCTGCGTGTGAGCAAGCCCTCAGAGTGCCCAGGAGCACTGGTGTTTAGGGAACCACGGGGTTCGGTCTTGGCCCCTACTTTGCTTGCACCAGCTGCTCCAAGAAAAGCCTCCTGTGGGAATCTAAGACCAGCTGCGCAGCGTCAGACCAGAGCTCCCAATCCCCTGCCGCTAATGGTGGCCAGTAACAGCTTCTTGGGGAAGAGTGCCCTCCCTCGACCGCCCTCTTCCAGCTGGCGCGGTTTCGAGACCGGGAGCCAGGATTGTGCATCTGGAGCACCGCGTTCCGTGGCCGTCCACTGCAGAGCTGTGAACGCAGCCAGTTCTTTTCCATCCCGCGGTTTAATTATGTGCGAGATCAAAAAGTGCTGGTTTGTTCAAAACCTGCTGCCTGCTGCGGTCACTGGTGCTCCTTCGTTCCTCGGCTGTGGGAAACACTGCCCAAACGTGTTCTCTCCAGGTCGGTTGTGATTTGGGTGACTTCTGTCCTGCCCCCTCCGCTGGGCTCTGCCCACGCCGGAGAGTCCTGGTCACCGGCCGTGTGGCCAGGGCTGTTTCCCGTAGATGTTCCTCAGGGATGTTTTGACGCTGAATTTCACTTGCCTGTTTATCAGAAGGTGCTTTCGCAGCTCTTCTAGGCAGCTTTGTGTTTGCTTAAACTGAGCAGCGATCTGCCCAGAGCAAATTCTGTTCCTAATCCCGTTTCCGCTTGGGCTCTGATCTCCAGGGCTTCTCCGTTTTGTGTTTAGACGCAGCCTGACGTTGCTGCGCCTTGTTCTCGCTATCGCTATAAAAGCCTCAACGTTTTAATCCTCCTTCAATCTGCGCGTCGGTTAAGCCGGCGCTGATGAGGTCGGCGGTTCGATTACAGATCGTACGAAACAGGATTTCCGTTGATCTGGAGACGCCACGTTGAGCCCGGCTCTCTTTTAGCGCGAGCTCTGCCGCAGCCCGTACGAAGGCAGTACGACAGGAGACGGTGTGCGAGGGCCATCTGCGTAATCCCTGGGTTTTACGCCTCGTATCTTTTATCTCCTCACCCCCTTGATTTGCTTCACGGTGCTCGAGATGGAGCGGAGGTTTTTGCTGGACTGCGCTGGTCTCCAGAAGATCCCTTTCCGATGGTGATGGTGGATCCGGCCTGGGCAGGGTGTCTGGTTCTGGTTAGGGCTGGGGTTACTCCGCCGCTGGTCTGTGTGCATCCACGCTGGGTTTCACGTCTCATCCGTTCTCCCGTTACTTTCCCCTGAAGTTCTCTGGGTTCCGTGGGGCTTGAGGAACCTGATAGTTCTTTGTCTTTCTTTATATTTTGCCGCTCCACAAGCTTTACGCAGCCTTTGTGATATCAAAGCCTGTACTGAAAACATCTCAACCATCCACGGGTTGGTTGTGGGGGGGATAAAACAAAACAAAAGGAACTGGGGAACTATTTTTTCCTTCAGGAACTGGATCAACTGCCCAGAACCTCTGCCGAATTTTACAGAGATTGGCGCAGATGCTTGAAAAGCGGAAAAGAAAAATACCAGCTTCTGCTTGAACTCGGAGGGAAGACCTTGAGCAGAATCTTCCAGGCTGACTTGGGCTTTGGCCTGCTGGGTGAATTCCTTATGGTGCTGGCGGAGAACGTCTGTCACGAAGACAGAGACGCCGTTCTTGAGATCCTACAGAGCCTTCCGGGCACCAAGCGCTTTGGGTTAAACGTGGATCTTCTGAGTGAGTCGGAGAAGGAGAGCAGCAGGGATTTGTTTAGGAAGCTGCAGAGCATGAGCAGGGATTATTGGACGGCTGGCCATCCCAGTGGCCCGGCCAGCGGCGAAGCAGAGAGGGAAGGCCACCTCACGGACACCAGCTTGCGGAAAGAAGCCGAGGAAAGGATGGTGATGGAGCTGATGGAATGTTACCAGGTCAACTGAAGGAGCAGAAGCACCAGGGCCGTGCAGAAATAGAGTGTAAAACAGGCTCAGAGCTGACTTTGGCATCAGACATTGTGTGAGACAGATAAATCGGTTCCTTCTGGAGCGTTGCTGTACATTTCTCTGTCCCTGGGAGCCGCCCAGAGCAACAGTTCTGCACAAATAAAGGTTCTTTACCGAGAGGACTGTGCCTGATCGCGGGGGCAGCGTGTCCTCACAAACAGCGCCGGCAGAATCTCTTAGATGAGAGCAAGTGAGGGAAAGAAAATCTAGGCTGGTATTTTTGAAAGAGAAACCAAAACCCAAATAGTCCCTTCCCTTTTCCATCCCTGTCCGTTGTCCCTGTGGGGTTTTCGGAAGTGCGATCGGTGACACCTCGCGTTTAGCCGTGCAGCCGCTGAGGGCGGGACGGGCTGGTGGAGGTGGAAACGCCGTGCGGGGTGCTGTGTCCGGGACTGATCCCACCCGCTCTTTTCTTGTTGTGCTACCCCAACCAGCAAGGCGTGGGGTAAATCTCCGAGATCCTGTCACCTCCGGGTCCTCTCATCTCAGGCACTATCTGATTTGCTGAAATTCCACAGAAATTGAAATTTAGAAGGAACTGGCAGGCGGCAGTCCAACAAAGAGATCCAGGACCGCCTAATACCGTGTCTGGATTGCGTAGCCTTTCTGTTTTGGCCGCAGACTGCGGAGAGGCCCTCATGTGGCACAGCACCTCCCCGCCAAGCGCTCTTGCAGTTCTGGCCTGGGAGGATCCTCAAGCTTCTCCCAAGTGTGCTGAGGAGCCCAGTGTGCCCTGCGGTGCTCAGACTCCCTTGAATTCACCTCAGAAACAACCATCAGCTTCGTTTTGTTGCAAAACCCAGCCAGAGGAGCAAAAGGTAGAATCACCCTGGCAGACTGTAACCACCCCTCTCCCACCTTCTCTGTAGGAACCACGAGACACCTAATTGGTTATTCCCCGAGGCCTGGCTTTGTGGCATCCATCTTGGGGACATCTGTGTCCCTGCACGGGTGCCGCTCCTCTTGCCTTGGCATGACGCTTGCAGACCTGAGGACTAGGAGAAAGCTGAGAGCTGAAGTCTTAAACAAAACGACGAAGATCCTGGAGTTTCCCAAGGTCAGGATGAAGGATGTTGGTGCAGGAACAGCCCTGGCACAACAGTTGCAGCTCTGGTGGGAATGGCCACCGTGCTTTCAGCAGCCCCGAGGCTCGGGGCTTGCACTCGCACCCCCTGTGAAGGATCACTCGGAGAGGGGGCATCTCCAACAGTAACCATGCGGAGGGGCTTCAGCACACGAACCCTTGGAAAGCCAACAGGGAGGATGCAGAAGTCCACACACCATGTTTGAAACCTCTTCTGGGCTACAGAGGTCAGCTGCCGTCGCAGGAGGGTCTTCCTGGGGTTCATTGTGCTCAGAGAAATCGTTAACGTTTGCTGCATGTGAGTCTTTCAAGAAGATGTTGGTGGTTCCCTTCTTCCCACCACGCTTTCCATCGCTGCGTCTTCGGCTGTGCTGCACGAACGACCGGCCTGTCCGTTGTCCGGGACACTAACAACAACGCTCTGGAACAGCTGGGAGAGAGGAGAGGTTCTAGAGTGCGTGTCCTCGGGGGGACAGGGACGGAGTCATTCCCAGCAGGAGTTTGGCTGGGCTGGGATATTTCAGCCGCTGCTTGATCCCTGCTGTCAGCCTTGCGCGCTGCAGGCGGGGGGGGTCGGTTGCAGACCCCCATCTTCGACGAGTGAGCTGGTGCGTGCGTGGTCCTCGCCCAGCGCTGGCACTGCTCACCCCGTGCGCGAGTTCCCGCTGTCCCCGCTGAGGACGCGGTGCCTGGGTTGGTTCTCCTGGCTGCAGAGACCTCCCGCTGCCATGGTGGCGAGGGCGCTGGGAGCCGCCGTTCTCCTCTGCGTGGTAGATGTTCTCCACGCTTTTGCAATCGAAGAGAAAGGAGATGTGTTCAAGAGGATGGCTTGTCCTGCTTTCCTGGTGTACGACAACGCCGCTTACTTGGCTGACATGACCTTCGAGCTCCCCTGCAACTGCAAGCCCGAGGAGGTCTCTTCTGTCGTCTGGTACTTCCAGAAGAAAGCACGCAGTCGCAAAACCACGGTCCTGACGGACTTTGCCGGCACCGTGGTTGTCGACTCGGGCCACATCCGCGCGGGCAGTGACGTGCTGAAGCGTTTCAGTATCCGGATGTTCAGTCTCATTGTCTTCCGAGCCCAGGTGACGGACTCGGGCCACTACCTGTGCGGCACTAAGAAAGGGGACTTCTTTTACGGCTACGACGTGGATGTGCAGCCCACCAAGCACATCACGGTGGCTTTTGTCGACAAAGGCGAGCACATCCAGGACGACTTCACGGGGGACCTCTTCAGCCTCTTCACCACCTTCTGGGACTGGACCAGCTGTGACCGCTGCGGGGTGAGAGGTGAGCAGCGGCGGATTGGGCTCTGCTACGTGCGGAGCGGCCAGCTGCACCCTCGCTATCGCACCACCGTGCCCAACGTCACGTCCTGTGGCTCCAGGGCTGTCCCCACGCATTTCCAGCAAATTGGCCACCTCCGGAGACCCGAGGTGGCCATCCGAAGCTGCCTGACCCCTTGCCTGGAGGAGGAGGTCCCCGAGGAAGGCGTGCAGGCCATCTCCAACGTCATCTCCAAGCTGGGTGAGAAGCCCTGGCTGCCCCGCGTCCCCACGCAGTTTCACAAGCAGCCCATTGGATCAGGCCTGATCATCGCCTGCCCGGGAGCCCGGCCTGAGCACGCCGTGGCCTGGGACAAGGACTCCGTCCGGCTCTACCGCTCCCGCTACCTCGTCGGTGTCAACAGGAGCATGCGGGTCTTCATCGACCACGGAAACCACCTGCACATCCGGCGGCTCCGGTCCAGCGACAGAGGCACCTACTTCTGCTGGCGAGAGGGCAAGATGGTGGCTGGCTTCCGGCTCAGCGTGACCTACCAGCACCAGCGCTGGCGGGCGCTCAACGACCCCGAGACCATCTACGCCGTCAAGGCCATCGGCACGAGCTACCTCCTCATCAGCATCATCTTCGTTGTCATCCACGTGTGCCGCTGCTGCCGCCGGGTGTTCAGGTACCCTGCCAGCACGTAGCACCTCCGCCGCCGCCCTGACGGGTGACGCTCAACGCCACCGGCGCCCGCTCGTCCTCCATTTTGGGTTGAGAGCGTGCCGGTGAGCGCCGATGCGGAAACCTTCCCGTGCTGCAGGCTGGCCCGGCTCAGGAGGGACATGTTTCACGCCGCCGCGGTTCGGCACTGGCTTGCCACGGGGTCTGAAGCTCAGTGTGGTCCTTTTCAGAAGAATGCTTGGAGCTCTTGCAGGATTTTCTGGCCAAGCTCTCCAGAGCTCTTGACCCGCATCGGTGATTGATTAGAGCTGTTTTTCTAAGAGGCTGCTGAAAAGATCCACCAAACTCTTTTAATCCAATTAATTCTTGCTTTTCTTACCCTTGTATTTGACTTCTTTCCTTGTTGAGAACTTTGAGTGCCAGCGTTTCAAAACGTTCAATGTTCCTTTGAGCTCCTTAGCTGGAGCAAACCCTTTAAAAAAAATTTTTGGTTTAACCAGTTTTTCGTTTTTGAAGGAAAAAAAAAAAAAATCGAATTAAACTGCTGATTTTCTTCAGAAATTTCTCGGGGTTTTGGTTGGTTTTTTTTAACTCGCCTGACTCAGCACTGACTCGTGAGTCAACATTTATGCCTGACAAAATGATTATGCACGCCCTCCAAAGAGGATGGCGTCTCTGCAGGGTTTAGGTGGCCCCTTGCTTGCTCCTTGGCATGGAGCAGGACTTCCCCGTGGGGCTCGTCTCCGCTCCTTTCTTCAAGGATGTGGCTTGGGGCTTTCAGCTTTCCCAAGAGAAATCCCGTTGTCCCTTTCCCAAGAGAAATCCCGCTGTCCGGGAGGACAGCCCTGGGCGTCCCAGCGACCCTCACGTAGATGACGTGCAGGATCTCAAATCCACCGGCAGCACTGGCAGCTGCATCCCAGGAGCTTCTCCGGAACCACAGCTGGGGTTCACGTGGGGAAGGAGCTGGGTTTGGGGCTGAAGACCCCGGCGCCGATCCCTGCTTTCCCTCCCTCCCGGGAAAGGGATCTCTCCCACCCCAGCTCTAGTCTTGCGTCCCCCCGCGACTCTGAGCTGGGTTTGGGCGCCCCGAGGCCCTCACCGCCCCGGCTAATCCCAAATAACCCTGGTGCGGAGAGGCGGATCGCAGGCATGACCGCGGAAGCACAGCGCGTGCGTTAGCTTTATTTCTCATCTCAGGCTGCCGCGGGCGTCAGCGCGTTAATTCGGGAGCGACGCGGGCTGCACAGCTCCGGCTGGAGGCTGCTCGCGGGGGACTGAGCCCCCCTGGGCCACCGCCATCCCGGCTGGGCCCCGGGTGCCAACCCTGGGCGGCACCTGGGTGACGTCTCCTGCCTTCGGAATGCCGGCCTCGCTGGAGTCGGGAGCTGCAAACACGCTCAGCGCCTGCGCCAGGGGACGAGGG
>JAAGAY010002523.1:41729-62167 GCA_011801015.1 Ardeotis arabs
GGGGGGACGAGGGGGATGGCCCCGAAGGGCGTATGGGGTACGAGAAGAGCTGCTGGACCGTTGCTCCTGCGTTAGGTGGCATCAGGACAGGCTTCCCTCGTGGTCAGTGGCTAAAGTGAAGGAGGGGACAGGGGCTGCGGGCGAGCACTGGGCTGGGCGGTGGCCCTGGGGGGACCGGTGGCATGTGCTGGTCTGGGGGGAGCAGGGGATGGGTTGGGGGACAGGGTGACACGCAGGGGACAAGGGACTTCCTCCAACCCTGTCTTCAGTGCCTGTGTGGGGGTGAGCCCAGGTGGGACAGGCAGGATGGGGCGTCTCCATCCTCCTGTGTCGCTCCTGGGTCACCTCCCGCTGCGAGAGCACCCTGCTCCTCCTCCTCTCCATCTTCACCTGCATGGGACCCCCCAAAGCGAGGGGCCAGGCGCGCAGCCATGGGTTACCCCCCCACGAGCACCCCGGGACTGTTGTCCTCACCACGGTGATGGGGACACCTTGGTGGCAGGCGCCCCGTGAGGGTCAGGCAGCCCCAGAGCTGTGCCAGGAGAAGCCCTTGAGGCCACCCAGCCGTGTCCACCACGGCTCCGGCCTCACAGACCACCCCGGCCACCCCAGCGTCCCCAGGAACCCCCCATTTCATCACCCTGCAACACCATCCCAACAGCACCCTGCCTCTCCATCCTCCTCTTCTTCTCCATCCTCCTCTTCCTCTCCATCCTCCTCTTCCTCTCCACCCTCACCTTCCTCCCACCCGTGCCTCTTCGCTAAGCTCACCCAGTGCTCGGTGAGAGGGAAACGTCCCTCCCCAGCTGGTACCTTGTCCCCTGCAGCCCCCCCACCCCCAGGGTGCTCACTGGGGAGATTCGGGGTGGCCCCCCGGACCAGAGAGCGGGCAGGAGGTGGGACGCAGGGAGAGACGCTCTCGGCACTGCCGTCTTGTCCGACCGGTGCGCGGAGATGGCAACAGGACGGACTCTGTCCCTGGGCCCGGTGAAGCTGGAGACCCAGGGCGAGGGCGGGCGTGGCCCCAAAACCACTGGGACCCCCTCTGTCCTGGCGGGGACCTCGGCTCTGCCGGCTCTCGCCCGTTGGACGGGTGCCTTGCCAGCGGCCAGCCCCCGGCAGGGTGTCGGTGGTCCCGGGAGCAGGGGGAGACGTGGGAGAGGCGAGGGGTGGGTGGGCGTCGGGCGGGACCTACAGAGCTACGGCTGCAAGCGCGCGGCTGCTGCGGCTCGCCCGCCCTACGCCACCTCCTTGTGCTCCGGCTTGGACTCCTTCATCACCTGGAGGCAGAGGAGACGGGCCGTCACCCCGGGCTCGCGCTGTCCCCCCGGCTCCGAACGACCTTGGGGACAGGGACAGGGAGGGCGAGGGGACGGGGATGGTTTTCTCCGTGAGCTCCACCACGGTCCAGAGCCAGCTCGCGTTGTGCCGGCAGGGCACTGGGATCACTGGCTCCCTGCCTGGGCTGAGGGATGGTGGCCCCGTGTGCACGAGTGACCCCCCCTGGGGACACCCCATGGGGAGGTGGGGTGGAGGGGAGGCAGCACGGGTGACACAGATGAGGACTTCCCACCTCTCCATCTCTGGTCTCCACGGTTTTGACCACGATGCTCCTCTTGACATGGCCTTCTGACACAGATTTAGTGTCCAGGCTGGTCTCTAGGGGACATGGGCAGGACAGGGCGGTGACCCAGTGCCCCAGGTGTGGCCCCTCCATCCGTGCTCCAGTGGAGGGGCCCAAAGGGAACAGGTTGGGCTGGAAAACCCTGAACCATGGGAGACATTGGCCGTGGGGACACGACCAGCCTCAGGGACACTGCTGGCCTCAAGGCCATGGTTGGCCTTTGGGGTGCGGCTGGGGCCGTGGTTGGCTGGGCGTTGGGGATGCGGTGGGTGCTGGGGATGTGGCTGGCTTTGGGAAGTGGCCTTGGGGACACAGCTGGCACTGGCATGATTGGCCTTGGAGATGTGGTTGGCCATGGGGATATGGGTGGCTTTGGGATGTGACCGGGCTTGGGGACAGGGCTGTCCTTGGGGATGCAGTTGGCACTGGAGGGACAATCGGCCTTGGAGGATGTGGCTGGCAGTGGGGACACGGTGATGTGGTCAGTCAGTCTTGGGGACATCGCTGGCCTTGGGGACACGCTCGGCTTTGGGGATGTGGCCGTGGCACACTCCTCCCTCCGTCCTGGGAGAGCTCAGGGGTCCTGGTTCCTCGAGATTTGGAGGAAAACCTCCCGGTCCAAGTGGATGGGATAGGGACAGTCGAGACGGCATCTCCTCCCAACGGAGCCCCCAGAAGCCACCCCTTCTCGTGCCACCATCCCAGCTGCCCCAACCCACGCATGGCCACGGCCTCACCTCGGATCTGCAGGTTGGAGAAGCTCTGCACGGGGATGGTGATCCTGCGGGAGTGGTGGGGAGGTGTTGGGAACAGCAACGCCCGCCGCCCAGCCTGGAGCCCCCGGTCTGCCCTCACCTGCTCTCCTCGCCCTCCAGCAGCTTGCGGTACGTGGCGATCTCGATGTCGAGGGCCAGCTTGACGTTGAGCAGATCCTGGTACTCCTGCAGGTGCCGGCCCATCTCCTCCTTGAGGCTGCGGATGTCCTCCTCCAGCCGCACCACCGTGTCCTGGTAGCCGGCCGTCTCCAGGGCGTAGCGCTCCTCCAGCTCCCGCAGCTGCCTCTCCAGGGACTCGTTCTGGGGGCCACGAGGGGAACGTGACGCCCCCCACGGTCACCTTCTCCCAGGGGTTCGCCGTGGTACCCACCCCTCTCCCATCCTTGGGGAGCAGCCATTCCCCCCGCTCCGGTTGGTGGTCCCCACCACTGTGCCAAGGCCCCCCGAGGCCGTGTCCCCCGCGTTGCGTCCCACGCCCAGCACCTACCGAACCCCGCAGAGCCTCCAGGTCGCAGGTGAGGGCCTGGAGCTGGCGCCGGTACTCGTTGGCCTCCTGCTTGGCCGCGCGCAGGGCCTCCGCGTGCCGGGCGGCCGCGTCCGTCAGGTCAGCAAACTGGTGGGGGGGGGCGGGACACGTGCCGTGGGCTGGGACCACGCAGCAGGGATGTGTCCCGGAGGCGCACGGCACGGTGACGTGACCCCGGTCTGCTCCACGGGAAGGACGTGGCCCCAGCGTGGCGTCACGGAGCCGCAGCCGGTTCCCGTGAGAGGAAGGGATGGTGCCCGCGGGGGGCACGTGGTGCTGGGGACGTGTCCCTGCTCCCGTGGTCGTGTCACTATCAACACAACTCCTCGGACGCTGCGCCTGTGCGACTCACCACGGGCGACAAATGCCACGGACCAAACCAGGACACGGGACACGAGTGGGGACAGCGGGGGTGCCAAACCCCCCGCACCACCACTGAGAAGAACCACCCAACCCCGGGGTGATCAACCGCAGCCCCGCGGAGGTGACATCCCGGGAGGGGACACCCTGGCCCCCCCAGCCTGGCTCCCGCCGCACCTTGGACTTGTACCACTCCTCGGTCTCCTGGACGTTGCTGGCGGCCATGGCCTCGTACTGGCTGCGGATGTCGCGCAGGGCGGCCGTCAGGTCCGGCTTGCTGGCGTCCACCTCCACGTGCACCCGCTGCCGGGCCAGCTGCTCCTGCAGCTCCCGCAGCTCCTGGGGGCACAGCGGGGGTCAGCCCTGCCCCCCCCGCCTCCTCCCAGCCTGGGGACCCCCCAGCCCCCGAGCGGGGTTACCTCCTCGTGGACCTTGCGGAGGAAGGCGATCTCATCCTGCAGGGTCCCCACGCGCCGCTCCAGGTCCAGGCGAGCCAGGGCAGCGGCGTCCACGTCCTGGCACCGCGGGGGGACAGGAGGGACCGTCCCCAGGGCTGGCCGTGTGGCTACGCAGCCTCCTGGGCCGGCTGGTCCTGCCCATCCCTACCCATCCCTGCTCATCCCTGCTCAGTCCTGCTGCTTTCCTCCCATCCCTGCCCATCCTGCTCGTCCCTGCTGCTTTCCTCCCATCCCTGCTCCATCCCTACCCATCCCTGCTCATCCCTGCTGCTTTCCTCCCATCCCTGCCCCATCCCTGCCCATCCCTGCTCATCCCTGCTGCTTTCCTCCCATCCCTGCCCCATCCCTGCCCATCCCTGCTCATCCCTGCTGCTTTCCTCCCATCCCTGCTCCATCCCTACCCATCCCTGCTCATCCGTGCTCATTCTTGTGGCTTTCCTCCCATCCCCGCTCCATCCCCGCTCCATCCCCGCCCATCCCTGCCCATCCCTGCTCCGTCCCTGCCCCATCCCTGCTCCACCCCTGCTCCACCCCTGCTCCACCCCTGCCCATCCCTGTCCCATCCCTGCCCCATCCCTGCCCCATCCCTGCTCCATCCCTGCCCCATCCCTGCCCATCCCTGTCCCATCCCTGCTCCATCCCTGCCCATCCCTGCTCCATCCCTGCTCATTCCTGCTGCTTTCCTCCCATCCCTGCTCCATCCCTGTGGGAGGCTGAGCCAGGGTTGCAGGATGGGGGGCGCAGGATCGGGCCCCTGCCCTCACCTGCCGGTACGCAGCCAGGTTGCTCTCAGCCTCCAGCCGCAGCGTCACCTCCTCCTGCAGCCTGCGCCCGAGCAGAGGCCCCGCCGCTCGTTAGCACCGTTACTCGTTAGGCACCGTCACTCGTTAGCACAAAGGCAGAACCCCCCCAGATCTGCACACCCCACGCCACCAGCACCCGCACCCCGTGCCCGTCCCGCACCCCCTGCCACCGCCCCACGTTGTGCCCAGGAGTTACCCTGGTCCCCGCTGTCACCCACGTCCCTGTCACCGCCCCGGCCCACATCAGTACCTGGTCCCCAGCGCTACCCTGGTCCTGGTGGCCACCCTGGTCCCTGTCCCAGTGGCCACTCTGGTGCCCGGGGACAGCCAGGTCCTCGCCACCACCGTGGTCCCCATCACCACCCTGCTCCCCAGGACAACCTTGATCGTGATCCCGGTGGCCATCCTGGTCCCTGCTCCCACTCTGGTGCCAGTGGCCACTCTGGTCGCCATTCCAGTGGCCACCCTGATCCTGGTAGTCACCCATTCAACCATCACCCAGTCAGCCGTTCCTGTCCCAATGGCCACCTTGGTCCCTGGGGCCATCCTGCTCCTCCCGGTGGCCACCCTGGTCCTCATCCCCACCCTGCTCCCCATCATCAGCCCGGTCCTGGTGGCCACCCCCGTCCCCAGCACGACCCCAAGCAGGGAGGTGCCCTACTTTTGCTGGAGGCTGCCCAGGTCCTCCGCAAGGTTGTCCCTCTCGATCTCCAGACGGGCCTTGGCGGTGGCCAGCTGCTCCACGTGGCGCCGCAGGTCGCGCAGCTCCTCCTGGTAGACGTCGGCCAGACGCGAGGGCTCCTGGTCCCGCGCTTGGTTCAGCTCCACCACCAGCACCTTGTTCTGCTGCTCCAGGAGCCGGACCTTCTCGATGTAGCTGGCGAAGCGGTCGTTGAGCTCCATCATCTCCACCTTCTCGTTGGTGCGCGTCTCCCTGAACTCCGAGTTGAGCGCCGCGGCCAGCGAGAAGTCCATCTTGCCCGATCCCAGGCGGGCACCCACGCGGGGACTCGGCTGGGTGCTGCGGGCGCGGGGGGCCCGGAGCCGGGCCGGGGGGCTGGCGGGGAGCGCCCGGTACGCCGGGGCGGCGAGGCCGAAGCGGCGCCCGTAGGAGGACAGCCGCTGGCTCTCCATGCCGAAGGGCTGGGCGCGACGCGGCCAGCCCAGGGATTTTATGGAGCCTGGGAGCCCCTGGCCCCGCCGGCCGCCCCCGCGCTGGCCACCGGCCAGGGAGCCAGAGGGCCGGCACAAAAACCGGCCTTTGTGGCGTCCGACCGGGACGGACGCGCCCTGGCACCCAGCCCGGGCCGGCGGCACGGCCCCTCGCCCACCGCCGGCCCCCACCACGGGCGCTGCCAGGGGCTGGGGGGAGGCAGAGCCGCGGCCGTGGGCACCCACGGGGCAGCCGGGGGGTGGGTGCTGGGAGCTGCGGGCGCCACGGGCGCTGGGTGCACGGCCGGGGGTGGCGTCGCAGGGCGCCCGCTGCCGGGGCACGGGCTGCGTCCGCACCCCGGGGTCCGTCCCCGCGGCACCCCTGGGCCCAGCAGCGTCTCGGGGGGCTCGGGTGTGCGTGCGCGTGGCCGCCCTCCTGTGCACACGCACCTGCACACGCCCCACCACGCACACGCGTGTGCACACGCCGCACCACGCGCACACATCTGCATGCGTGTGCACACGCCTCGCCACGCGCACGCTCCTGCATGCACGCGCCCACCCTGTGCGCACACAGGCGTAAGCGGGCATCTGCGCACACACGTGCACGTCTACACACGTGTGCACACGGACGCACGCAGCGACGGAAATGCACACGCGTGTCTGTCCATCTCCGCACACACCCATCCCACCGCGCCCACGTGCACGCACGTGCCACGTGCAACACACACGCGTGCCCACCCTTGCACGTACGTGTCTACACACGCAGAGCGTGTACAGCTGCACACGCGTGCTGCCTCACCTGAACACGCGTGCGTGCACACACAGCTGCGCGTGTGCCTACCCTTCCGCGTATCAACCGTGTGCACCGCAACACGCGCAGGCACGGCCATCCCGCTACGCACATACATGCGTTCACATCCACATGTGCTCGCACACGCGTGTGCACACGCACACGCACGCCCATGGTCCCCGTGTCCCCCCCGGGACGCGCCCCGGCACAAGCCGCTCTGCTCCAGCCAGCGAGGCCCCGCCGCCCCAGCGGGCCCAGGCGCTCGGCAGGCGGCCTGGCAGCGCGGGCAGGTTGCTAATTAAGGCAGGCGGCTAATTAAGCGGCTGAAGCCTCCAAAGTCCTTTCCACCCCAGCGGGTCTGCAAAAAGCGCTGGCCGGGGCGCAGGACACCGAGTCCCCTTCCCAGCCCGGGGGGGTTGATCCTGCTTGGCCGTGTCAGCGGTCACATGTGCACTGAGTGCGAGGGGGCTTTTGCCCCGCGTTGGCCCATGGCAGAGGGGGGGGGTGAGGGCCAGGACCCCCCGTCCCGGGTGGGGGCCGGCTGCCAGGCGGCTGAAAGGGGCTTTGTGCGGGGCTGGAGCCGGAGCGGCCTGGCACAGCCGTGGGGGCCCTTTGTGCCGCCCCGCGCTGCCGGGAAACGCCAGGGGACCATCCAGGGGCCACCGCCAGCACTGTCCCCTCTGAGCCACCACGGCCAACAACCGGGGCACGGCCAGGCTTTGGGGACACCCCAGGCAGGGGATGGGGGTGTTTTAGGGACACGGGGGACACAAGGGACGCGTGCTGGCAGCAGTTTTGGGTGCCCCAAGGGGCTACTGGGACAGAGCCAGGGGACGGGGGTCCCTGGGGTACTGGTGGGGACGGGGATGGGGACAGGGACGGGCTGGCAGCTAGATGGCAGCCGATGGCTGGGAAAGGCTCCGGGGACACACGGCCAGGCCTCGCTGGACCACGGCCACCATCGCTGGGCCACCACCAGCCGGGCAGGGCTGCGGCGAGGGCTGCGTCCCCACGGGCGCAAGCTGCGGGGACACAGAGCCACGGGTGGGGACAGACCCGTGGGACCAGTGGCACCGGGGCAGCCCCTCGCTGCCACGTCCCCCTTTATTCCTCAGAAGCTCCTCGTCCCCCGGCAGCGCTGTCCCCACGCTGGGCAGCCCCGTGTCCCCGTGTCCCCACCGTCCCGGGCCGGTGTCACCAGCGACGGGCAGGAGTTTCGCCCACAAAAACGCCTGATTTGGGGCGCCTACGTCCCCCGTATGTGACCCTTGGCGTCCCCAGCCTGCCAGGAGAGTGACATCCCTGGGGAGAGGCGCTGTGTGACAGTGCGGGGTGACAGGGGACCTGCCCCCCGTGGGCTTTCTGAACTCCTGCGGGGTGCACAGCCCTCGTGGGGCAGGGGGGGACGAAGCAGGGGCCGCGTGAGCCCCCGCGCCGCTCCCCAGAGATTTATTTTCTCCCGGCTCCTACGCAGCCGGGATCAAAGCATGGAAAGCTGTCACTCCCGGCGGCTGCGGAGAGGCAGAGCTGGGCTCTCCCCCCTCCTCCTGCCTGGCCCCCTCTTAATGAGACAAACGAAGCGGGAGCGGGCTGGAAGTTTTAATTAGAAGCTTCCAGCCTTTGAGAAGACAAAGGCGAGATCTGCCGCTGCCAGGCAGGAAAGTAGGGCAGGAGGAGCTGGTGACCCCCGGCCCCGCGGGACAGCAGCACGCCCGAAACCGGGGCCACCCTCCCTGTCCCGCTCCTGCCACGCTTGGTCACCTCTGAGGGCGGCACCCAGGAGCTGGTGCGGGCAGACAGATGTGCCGCGGTGCCCAGATGTGCGCTGGGATTGCGGGAAAGGGGGTCCCGGGGGCGGCGGGGAAGTCGCGTCCCTCGGTAGGGATGCTCAGGGCTCCAGGGCCGGGGGTTCGCAGGGGGCTGCAGCGAGGGACCCCGGGGGGGACAAGGACGGGGTGGTGGCAAGGACGGGATTTTCGCAGCGGGGAACAGCGCGGAAGCGCTCTCCCCGTCTCCGAGCAAAGCAGCAGGAGCCAGGGGGGCAGGCAGCCTCCACTGCCCCTCGCCTGCACCCTCCGACACCGCGCAAGCGGCCCAGACCCCCCCCCCGGCACAGCAAAGGGGGCAGGAGGCACCCCCAGCGCCCCTACAACCACGGGAGAAGTGGGGCGAAGCGGGGGGAAGCGCGACGCAGCCCACCTCCAGGAGCAAGGGCCTTTTCCAGGCCCGCTCAGCCGGGAGCCGCTACCCCAGCCCGGCTCCCCGCGCGAGGGGGAGGCGAGAAGAAACAGCCGCACGTCTCCGCTTGCCCCTCTGGTTCGGAACGAAGGGATTTATTAAAAGCGCGTGTTATTTCTTAGCATCACCCATCTGTTAGCACTCGACACCCCGGCGCGGATTAGAGAGGGGCTGAGAGGGAACAGCAATAACCCATCTGCTGCAAAAATACACGGGGCTGCGCCGAGGAGGGGTAGGAGAAGGGTTTGAGGGGACGGGATGGGGGTCCCAGAGAGAGGGAGAGGGTTGGAACCTGCGTTTGGACGTCGGGAGGGAGTCGGGACCTTGAGGCCATCAGCGTAACGGCTTCATCGGCTGGGGGGTGGAGGTAGAGGGGGCTCTGTGGGGTGCTGCGAGCTCTTTGGTGGTCTTCTTGCTGGGCTTCCAGGTGAGCGTGCTCGCAGGACGTTCTGAGGATGGAAAGAGGAGAAAAAGGGGATGAGGCAGCTCCTGGGTAAAAGCAGCAAAGCCAGGTCCCCTCCTGATGAGACCCCAGCTCCCTCCTCCCTCTGCCCCTCGCCAGGCACCCACTGCCCTTCCCCGGGGCTGCGGCTGCAGCCAGGAAGCAGCAAACCCCCACCAGCCCCTTCCACCGGCACCGAGCGCCCCATGCCAGGTATTTTCCCCCTGAACTGGGAAGGGGCTGGCGCAGCACCAGTTTGGTGCCTCCCCGAGGCAGGGATCGCTCCCAGCAGGCGCGGAGGGGCGCGGGGCTCACTTGGGATGCGGGAGGGCTGCGCGGATCTCTGGCTGTTCCCCGGGAGCTGGGTGATCTGGCTCTGCTGCCCGCTCAGGGACTGGGAAGCGGTACTGCCAAAGAGAAAGGGGCCATTTTCAACCCCCCAGCCCCCCAACGTCCCCAGGTGTCACAGGCGAGGGGGGAGCCGACGCAGGCAGGGATGGGGGCGCAGGCCCCAGAGGGGAGCACGGGCAGGAGCTGCCTGCACGGGGTGCCGGCGGCTGTCTCACCTCTCTGCTTGCTTCCGCTTCTGCGCAGATGGTTTGGAGATGAAGGTGGGCCTGGGGATGAGGGAACCCCTCACGGCAAAGGCCGGGACGTTGGCTCTGCAGCCAAGGAAAAAAAGGGTTAGCGCCAGGCCCGCATCCTGACTGCCCGCTCTCACAAGGCTGGAAGGCAACCGGGACAATGCCGTCCACCCGCGGGGAAGAGAAGTCCCAGGAAACCCGCCTGGTTCTGCAGGGGAAATGATTCAAAGAGGGGTAAATCCTCAGGAGATCCAGGCAGGAGGTGGCAGCTGCCCGGGTTCTGCGGCTCCCCAGGGTGGTTGGGCCATTCCCTGTACCCCAGTTTCCCCAGTTCCCTCTAGGAACTGTTTCCTAGAGCTCTAGGAGGAGACAGGGAGACCTAAGGGTGTCCTGCATTACCTCTGCTTTGGGATGGCCACACAAATTCACTCAGCTCCGTAAAAGCCAGAGCCTCTTTGAAGCAATTAAAAAAACAAAACAAAACAAAACAAAAAAACAGCAAACAAAGGAAAAAAAACCCCACACTGTGCAGTCCTGACCCTCACTCCAACCTCTCCCGGAGGAGAGGCGATGCCCCACCTGCTTCCTGAGCAGCACCTGGGGTTCCAGAAGCCATCTGGAGGATGCTCCTCCATGGCCAAAGAGAAAAGGAGAAGGAGAAGGAGATTTTCTTGGAATGCTTTTTCTATCTTTGCAAGCGATTCACACACAAGCTCAGCCCGCCGCTGCCCACCTGCGGGCCGGGTGTCTTCTGCCCGGTCTGCTCTTAGCGGAGCTGCACTGATCCACCAAGGATTCGCCCAGACAGCGAGACCATGCAGGGAGGATCCCCAAAAACACGAGTATCCCATCAGGGCAGCACTCACTTGGGCACGACGGGGCCCTCCTGTTCGTTGAGGAGTTTCTGGACGTTCTCCCAGATGGAGAATTCGGGCAGGCTGGGGGCAGCTGGCTCGGCCGCGGCGGGTGAGCCGCTGTCCCCGCGGATCTCGTAAGTCACGTTCAGCTCGTGGGCAGGCGGGCTGCGGCGGTTTTGGGCAGCCGACATTGCCAGGGGCACGCAGCTTTTGGTGAGCGTCACCGGGCAGATTTTGGGGGTGCAGCATGATGGCTCCAGGGAGAGAGGTGGTTCCTGGGCTTCTGCTTTAAGGCAGGGGGTGCCTGGGCTCTGTGCCGCCCTGGGAGCCTTTGCTTTTTTCCCACTTCTCTGCTGGCATTTCTTCTGCTTTTTGAGGCTGCAGGGAGTTCCCGATTGGGGAATGCTGTTCCTCTCAGAAATCCTCCTCTTCTTTATCGGGCTGGGAGCCACCAGCACGGGAGCGGAGGGCAGAGCGAGCTGCTGCAAGAGCTGCAGGTCGGTGCTCGTCACAGGGGCGGCGGGCACGGCGACAGATGCCTCCGCTAAAGGAGCGGAGAAGAAACAGAGTCACCTCCCCGCCTGCGCTTCCCAGGCACCCCCAAACCCCAAGGCATCCATCCCCCTCTGCGCCCCGTCACAGCTCCGCGGAGATGTGCCCAGCCAGCCCTGCAGCAGCCCTTTGCCAGCGGCTGTTTCCATCAAACCACGTTAAACTCAGAGGGAAAGAGCCAGCGCAAATAATCCTGCGCCTCGCCAGCCCAAAGGCACCAGACCGGGCCCAAAGCAAGTGCCCCGTAGCAATGCCCAGTCTGTCCCCAAAAAATGGGGTCTGCAGAGCCCGCGGCTTCACTGTCAGGTTCTGCACTGGCACTGAGGAGGAGGAGGAAGAGCACAGCCTCGGTCATATGCAGCTGGGAGGCTACAGCCAGGCTGACTTGGGCAAATCTATCATGGAGGAGTAAACAAAACAAGAAAAAATTAGCATCAGAACTGCTGCTTTGGTCTCCTGGAGCAGAAATATCACTCACGTTTAAGCTGACTTGCACAGACACGCTCAGCTCGCCAGAGACAAGGGCTGCTCGCGGCTTCTGCCGTGCCGCGGGCGGGCAGAGATGCTGGCTAGCCTGAACCGCCGTACGACGCGAGGCTGCAGCCGCTCTCGGCGTGCCCCACCGGCCGCCGCGTCAGGAGAAACTCATCTCTCTGCGCCGTGCCCACGGCTGGGAGCTGCCCCCCGCCCTCCCCGCAGGCCAGGAGAAAAGAGAGGGGACAGCACCGACTTCCCGAACGCGCATCCTCACCGTCACAGCGCTGCGGCAGCCTCCGGGCTGGGATGCCCTCGCTGACCTCGGCGGGGCTGCTCGGAGACGTGGCTTGCTCCAGGCTCACACCAGTCTCCCGGCGGAGCAGGCGCTCCAGCTCCTCAAATTCAGAGATCAGGTGGGGAGTAAGGAGGTTGGCACCCCTCAGGAGGGAATACTGCTTTCGGGCAACCCGCAGGACGGCAGCTACAAGCCTGGGACAGAGCAAGATCCAAGAACCAGTGAGCAGGGGGGCTTGAGCCAGTGTCACCAGTAACAGAGGCTCAGCACCACCAGCATCACCTCTGAGACACCTCCTCGGGTGGGGCAGAGCCTGTTGGTAGAGCTTTGGGAGAGGAGAATCAAACTTGGAAGCTGTGAGATACCCAAGCTGTAAATCTATCGCCGGAGAACCTGAGCTGCGAGTTGTGCGTTCACCTCTCGGTCACGAGGGACCAAATGGCACCCGCAGACTTTTTGCCGGGGCTCAGACCCTCGTTAGCTCGGCCGGAGGCAGACAGGGATCCAGGTACACGTCAAGGCCGGCCTCCCTGGAGAGGCCTTTCTGAAGGGGTTCCTTCTGCCAAGGCGCTTGGGGCAGAGACATCAGCAGATGGTGCCACGGGAGCCCTGCCAGGGCAGGGCCCGAGGGAGCCGAGGCAGAAGGAAAGACTTCACGGAGGTGATTTCAGGACTAACAACGCGCACTTAAGGCTCACACAGTTGCTGTGCCTGGAAACCTACACTGCCGGCATTTCCAGGAGGAGTTACACCGTGGGATTAGGTTCCCAGGAGCCAAATCCCTTATTTTACAGGGCAGGCAGTCATCTGCAAGCGAAGATCCAGTCCCACGTCCATCTAGACCATCCTTAGGATGGTTACACACCACACAGGAGGGCTGGCAACCTCTTGTTTGCCTGTGGAGGACGAGAGGTGGCACATGGGGATGGCACAAGGCCACTCACGTCTCTGTCTGGCTGCCAGACAACCCCTGCAGAAGGCTGCTTGGTTTCTTCAGTTCCAGCTGGACGTCTGACTGGTGGGTTGCTCTGGGGCTGCTGGGAAGCATTTCCTCTGGAGCCTGGAGCAATTATCCAGAAGCCCAGGATCAGGCCATGTCTGAGCTGAGTTTGGTCCCCAAACTCCCTGTGAGCTGGGAAGCCAAGGGGTTTCGCTGGCAATCCACAGCCCAGCACACGCTGGGCCAGCACCCGGCGGACTGGCCGAGCTCGTGTCCTCTCCCAGCACGCCCAGCATAGCCCACAGGGCCACTTGAGCCCCTCAGCCTCTTCTGGGCCCTGCTCACCATGCCCTGCCCTCCCACACTGCCCACTCCTTCTCTCACCATCTCCTCCTCCAATTTCAGCTGCCGCTGAACAGGCCATCCAGCTTCCAGCTCCTGCTGCCCTCCGCCGCTCTCCCTCTGCCCATCCAGGCCCAAGCGTGTCTTCGGGAGAGGTCCCTCCAACCTACAGAAGCCAGAGAAGAAGCCACTGAGTCAGAGAAGATCCTCTGGTGGAGCTGTCATCTTGCGTAAGAAGTTTTGGGATGGATCAAACCAGATTTGGCCTTTGCAACCCAGCTTCCCTTGGCGCTTGCGCGCTGTGGTCGGTCAGGTTCCTAGCGACACCCTGCAGAGCGGCTCCTCTGCTTTCTGACGGACACCTCGGCTCCGACCAGCGCTAAAACCCTGCGGGCTCCTCGACACGGCGGACACCAGGAGGTGACACCAAGCTCCGTCCCTCCTTCCCACCAGCCTCACCTGGGCAGCCCCACTGGGCTGAAGCTGAGGGCAGCTGGCGGCGCGGGCGCCTGGTTCTCCGTCTGCCGGGCAGCGTCCTCGTAGGCACGAAGCTTCGCCTGCAGATCTGCCACCTGCGAGGAAGGATCGTCCATTGCTCAGGTGGTTTCACAACCCCTGGGAGCTCCGAGGTCCGCGTCCCAAGTGACCCACAGCTAAAGACAGAGCCCTGCTCTCCCCGCCAGCATCTCACCTCTGCTTTCAGCTGCTCACAGATCACGACGTATTGACTGATGTGGCAGTCGAAGCTCAGCACGTTGCACTTCAGCTGCAGAGAGTAGGGAGAGGTCACAGAAGCACCGGGCAGCACGTGCCACCCTCCCGATGCCGGCGCAGCACGGCTGCTCCGGGCTCCGGGGTCCCCAGGGAGCCCCGGGGTGGCTGCAGTGGGCATGATCTGTGCTCAGGGACCTGCTGTCCCAGTCAGGAGCCTTTCTGGGCTCTGGGCTGAGGAGCTTCAGCAGAAGACTGGGCACACAGCGTCTGCAGCTTCATCAGCTGCTTTCTGCCTGGAGTGGCAACCCCAGAGCTGGAAAAGTCAAGCTGGAGAAGGGAAGCACCCACTCATCTACCCCACCACGCACCAGGCTCCTTCCCACCCTTCCCCAGCAGCTCCCAAACACGCAGGTCACCGCTGCAACGCGAGGTCCTCACCGACATCTTGATCTCCTTGGCCCGGTTGGCGTACTTGAGCGTGCTGTAGGTGTCCTCGTAGGCCAGCGGGGAGGGGCTCACGGCAGCGATCATGACGGTGCGGCAGTTGCCGCCGATAGAGTCCTTCAGCAAGCGCGTGAGCTTGCTGTCCCGGTACGGGACGTGGGTTTTCTTGCTCTGTACCAAGAAATCAAGGGTCTGCTCAGCTTTTTGGCCCTTGGGTGTTCAGCCCCAAATCCTGCGTCACAAGGGGACAGCAACACCCATCCCACAGCAGCTCTCGGAGCCCAGCCCGGGCTGCCGTCCTCACCACGTTGGCAGGACCATCACTTGAGGACAGCCCTCGCATTCACCCACCCCGGACCACGCAAACAGCGTTACCTTTGCATTGGCCAGCGCCTTGAGGACGTTGACGAGGGCCAGCAAGGAGCGGTTGATGTTGGCACCCTCCCGGAGCCGCTCTCCCCTGGTCTTCGCGACCGAAGCTCGCTCCGAGCCTGCCAGGTCGATCAAGCTCATCTTGGCCACTTGCAGATCCCGAGTGAGGCCACCAACGCGGTCCTGCTGCTTCACACAGATCTGCAAAGACAGAGACCAGTGAGGCTGCCGCTCAACAAGGCACGCGGGGTTGTTGGTTTGAGGCAGCACCACCAGCGGGGCAAGGTTTTGATGTTTATCACAGGACAGGGAAGTGGATCACGTGGGCTGTGAGATTGGGCAGGGGGAAGAGAGGAGCCCGGCACGCCAAGAAGACATGGCGATGACACGAGTAGCAAAGTCATGGAAGGGATCTCACAAAAAGCGACAGAGCTGTGGAAAATCATAATCATCCGTGCTTGGTAGGCAAGCAGGGTGCAGCTACTCAGGTCCTCGAAGGACACCACGCCAACCCAGCGCAATCTGGGAAGTGCTCACGCACAGTGGTAGCAGCATCACTCCGCAACTGCCCCTTCCGCATCCCTACAGATCTCCCAGGAGAAGCAAACTCTTCCCCCGCCACCCTATAGCGCTCTCAGCCCCCCAGGAGCTCCCCCTGCATGGTCTGGAGGTGCTGTGGGGATGCTGGAGGCCGGTAACTGGTCCTGCGTCCTCACCAGACTGTGGTTCGCCTGCTGGGAGGCAGAGCCAGCGGTGGGAAAGGCAGATTTCCAGCACAGCTAATGGATTTGCAGCAGGCAGGAGTCCAGCGCCCGCTGACAAGCCCAGCTGGGAAGCCGGCTAGGAAAGCATCCAGACACCTGGACTTCCCCCTGCAAGCAGCAACGGGCAAGGCACCAGGTTCAGACTGAAATTACAGTCAGAGCCCTGCGTCTCCCCACGCCGCCGTGACGGCCCTGCTAATTCGGGGAAGGGCCTGGCTGGAATTGAAATCAACCGGCAGCTTTGCGTAGGAGAGCACTGAGAAACCAGAGGGGGCAAATTTACAGATCCCCAGGCGAGTGTCGTTCTCAGCTCAGTGTCAAGGGGGACGGGGCAGAGGAGACTGCCTGCCCGCGGCACCCGGGGGGAGGCACAAGCAGAAGGCAGAGATAATCACCCCGCTTCGCTCTGGCCCGGGTTTTAGGTGCAGCTCCTACACACCAGGTCGACAAGAGTCAAAAGCACAAAGTGAGATTTCAGCCCTTGGGAGACGTAACAGCCAGCTGGGAGTACGCGGCTGTCCAGGAGACAGCCACCAGCATGACCAGTCCCTGCTGTCCTCCTGCAGCACCGGCTAGCGGCCTGCCCAGTCCCGTACCTCTCTTTTCAGAGCCACAACCACTCCGATTTTCTCCGTGGCACACCAGGAGCAGCGGCAGGAACCCCATGACGCTGGTCCTGCTGCAGGCTTGGTCCCTAGCTCCCTTTTGGGCACAAATCCCGAGCGATATCACAACCACCAGCCCTCACCTGGAAGATGGCGTGTGAGCGGGAGGAGGTGGCGTTGGCATCAGTGGGGTGCTGCGTCCGGTTTTTGTTGCCGTTGGCCAGCATCTCCAGGAGCTGCTCCGCCGAGGCGGGCTGGGAGAGAACGGGCCGAGGGTTGGCGTCAGCGTGCCCCGTATGCAGGCACAGAGACAACCCGACACCGAGCAGCCACGGCGACTCGGGCTGGGGCATCTCGCAGCTCTGCGGGGCTCGTTGCAACTTGGGGTCACGTTTGCTGCCAGCCAGGAGCCGTGCAGATGGCACCTCGGTATCGTCACACCCTTCTGCGTCCCCGGGACACGCGTCCGCTTTCAGAACTGGTGCGGGCGCAGCATCACCCAGGCCTCCTGCCCATTTTTCCACCCACCTGGTGGAAGGAGAGACCCTGAACCACGACTCCTTTCTCGGGATCCTCCCGGATGGGCAGAGGGCCCTTGGGCTCCAGCAGGTCGTGAATCTGCTCGTTGTACACCTGGAGCAGGGAACTCGACGTGAGGCTGAGGTCTGGGTCCCCGGTGGCAAGCAGGGAGAGGAGCTTTGTAGCCCAGGGTCACACACAACCCGGTGTCCCCTCCAACCCCATCTCCAGGGCCTCGTTAGACCGAGAGCAGCCGGCGGTGCTCTAAATGCAGAGGACAGCTCAGGAGGGCTTTACTGGCCACCGCTCCTCTAAAGCCACCTCAGCCAGGAAGCACTCATCGCTATGTGGACCGCGGCAAGGAAGAGAAAATTCCCCAACTCCGGATGGGAGAAACCAGCAGCACCAGTCCGCTGAACTGGGTGAGTGAGCCTGCTGCCGGTCGGGCTCTGGCGAGGCTGGGGACACCGAGCCCAGCCGGCAGCGCAGCAGGTACCCTGAGCTACTACGGGGGCTGGATCTACCCCAGATCCCAGCGACAGTGACCCGGAGGCGCGAGGGGACACGGCTCGGTCGCAGCTTACCTCCTGGTAGGAGACGAGGACCTCGCAGCTCTTCTCCTCCTTTCTGGCCTCGATCCTCTTGTACAGCTCCGCCATGGTGAGGTACATGATGCCGGGGCTTTTCTCGGAGCCCAGCATGGTGTAGGTTTTTCCCGCTCCGGTCGCGCCGTAGGCAAACACTAGGAGGAGAAAGGGTGGACGGCTGAAACAATCATTAATTAAACGGAAGCAGCGTAACGTCCACTCCTTGCCAGAGAGGAGAGCTTCCTGCAGCAACCCCCGCGGCAGGGGTCACTCGCAGGCTTTGCAGAGATGAGGCAAAGCTAATTACCCTCCGTGCTGGCTGCACTGCTCCAGTGCAATTTCGTTTCCTTGTTTCAGCCTCTCTAATTTAACAGCCAGAGACAGAACGAGCCCCCAAACCGTCACCCGCTTGGAGGCCACGCTCAAGTCACCCCTGCACCTTCCCTCTAACAAGCCGAGCAGCCCCGTTCCCGTATTTCTCACCAGAAGGTGTTTCTTCTTCCAGACCTTGTAATTCATCTCATTTTCCCACCCCATCTTTCAACACCCTCTTTGAAGCATCACCATCAGAGCAGGACACACTAATCTAGAGAGCCTCAGCCCTTCTCCCCATTAGCAGCGCTCGGCGCTTCGCCGCTCTCTCATTTGAGGATCCTGGAGTTATTTTACGCAGATCGAGACACGAGACGCGCCTGCCAGGTGGGCACGGTGACAGAGGCAGTCTTCAACGGCTCGCCGAGCATGCCGGAGAGCCAGGAATAGCATCCTGCGGTCCCAGTGCCCGGCCTGGTGCATGATTAGACAGGAGAGCAGTCGTCTCCCGCGCGGTGCCTGCCTCGCAGAAGTGATGTGCTCATTAAGCCGCTCGGCTGCTGACAGCCTGCGAACGGCACGGGGGTCTGCGGCGTTCAGGTGAGGGGCTCTCACAGCCGGCTTTCTGGAGCTGCCGGCCTGGGAGACGCTCGCGAGGCGCACAGCAGCACCCAAAGCACCCCAAGATGGGTCTGCTTCACCCCAGCTCCCGCCCCAAAACTCAGCGGCCTCCCAAAGCTCTGCCCATCACGGCAACTCGGGCTGGGAAGGGACGGCAAAATCAAGACCCACCTGACTTTTTCCCACACTCCCCACTCCAGGAGAGCAGAGAGCAAGCGATCCTTGTCCCTCTGAGTGCCTGGAAAGCACCGTTCCAGCCTCATTTTCTACCCCAACGCCCACCTCCATCCTCTGCATCACATCTCCTAGAGTGCCAAGCACCATTGCAACCCCCAGTATGGCAGACTCTGTTCTAGCCCAGGCTGGGGGAGTCTGGAGAGATCATCTGGTTCGAGCTTTCATGAGAAAGAGAGCCCAGACGAGACACCCTGTCCACCCTTGAACACCTCCAGCCGTGACGGCTTCACTACGTCCCTGGAGGGGTTGTTCCAGTGAATGTTCTCACCGTAAATAACGTCCCCCGCTCTGTCCCGCTCGAGTTGTGGGGGCTACAGCTGGACACAGCACCTTGGGTGTGGCCTGACAGGCACCGGGTGGGATGTTCACACCTACCTCAGCTAGAAACGTCGCTGTGGACGCAGCCCAGGAGCT
Organism: Ardeotis arabs; assembly: GCA_011801015.1. NCBI lineage: Eukaryota > Metazoa > Chordata > Aves > Otidiformes > Otididae > Ardeotis > Ardeotis arabs. Next base: position 60,538 of record JAAGAY010002523.1, read on the forward strand.
TGCCTTTGCTGCCGCCACGGCACGCTGCTGACTCCCATTTCGGCTCCTTGCCTACCAGGACCTGCAGGTGCCTCCCAGCAAGGCCACTTCCCAGTCACACAGATCCCAGCCCGTACTGGGCTCCTGCGGTGCAGGACTTTGCACTCCTCTGTGTTAAACTTCACACCGTTCTTCCTCACGTGCTTTTCCAGCCCAGCTAGGTCTCTCCCTGCCTGCTCCACAAACCCTCTCCCACAAGAGAGAGGATGAGTCCCCACCTGGTCCAGCTCTGGGGACCCCGGTACGAGACAGCCACGGAGCTGTCAGAGCAGGTGCGAGGGCTGGAACAGCTCTGCTACGGAGAGAGGCTGAGAGTTGGGGTTGTTCATCCTGGAGAACAGAAGGCTTCAGGGAGACCCCATAGCGGCCGTGAAATGTTGAAGGGGGCTTACGAGAAAGATGGAGAGAGCGTTTTCACTTGGGCCTGTGGTGACAGGACAAGGGGTAACGGTTTTTAACTGACAGAGGGCAGGTTTAGATGGGACATAAGGAATAAATATTTTACGCTGAGGGTGGTGAGACACTGGAACAGGTTGTCCAGAGAAGTTATGGATGTCGCATCCCTGGAAGTGTTCAGTCAGGTTGGCCGGGGCTCTGAGCAACCTGATCCAGTGAGAGATGTCCCTGCCCAAGGCAGGGGGGTTGGGCTGGGTGGGCTTTAACGGTCCCTTCCAACTCCAATCATTCTGTGATTCTACAAGAGCACTTCATGTTTCGCTTTCCCTCCTTTACCTGCCAAGATCAGACAGCATTTCCACATCAGGAACATCCCTGTCCTGACCACGCTTGCAATCGCCCCGGCTCGCTGCCACCAACAAGTCTAAAGCTATTTGTTCTCGTGTTGCTGTTGGGTCCCCTCGTTCCCCAACTGCTTGAGGGCTTCCGAAACAAATCCACAGCTCCGCTGAGACCACCTAGCCCAGGAGCGGATGGAGCAGGATCTCCTGCAAGGATCGAAGGCGTTCTTACCAGAGCAGTTGTAGCCATTGAGGACACTGTCCAACATCTCGCAGGTGGTGTGCTGGAACACCTCCTCCTGCGTGGCCTCTTCTCCGAAAACCCGGTCAAAGATGAACTTCAGCTCCTTGCCCTGGTTCTTGGGCCTGCAGGCGGGCGGCACGCTGGGCTCCAAGATGAGGATGCGCTCATCGAGAACGTGCAGGATGGGTTGCGTGGCCCGTTCTCGCTCGCAGGGAGTGGAGGGTCGCACACGCACCATGACGGCGACAGTGCCCTCCTCGGGTGGGGAGCTGAGCTCCGTGGGGACAGAGGGGATTTGGAGTGGGGGCATGGTGCTAGCTGGAGTACACGGCTCTGGGCTCGAACAACCCGGGGACCTCACGCACTCTGGGGGGCAGGGGGAAGGGGTCAGCTGTGGGGTGGAGTGGTAGAGGGGGAGCCCAAAGCTGGGCAAGGCCTCGCACCCTCACCCCGAGCCCTGCTCCCAGCCCATCGCTGTCCTAACCCCTACCGGTGCCCCTACAGCCGCTCTTAAAATCCCCCACAGCCCTACACCCCCTCCAGGCCCCCACAGCCTCCCCAGCGACCCTACATCCCCTTTGGGTCCCTATAGCACCCACCCCAGCCCTAT
>JAAGAY010002524.1:0-31052 GCA_011801015.1 Ardeotis arabs
GCTGAGAGAGTTGGGGCTGTTCAGCCTGGAGAAGAGGAGGCTCCGGGGAGACCTGATAGCGGTCTTCCAGTACCTCAAGGGGGCCTACAAGAAAGACAGGGAGAGACTGTTCAGTAGGGCCTGTTGTGATAGGACAAGGGGCAATGGTTTTAAAATAGAGGGGGGTAGATTTAGATTGGACATTAGGAAAAAAATTTTCACAATGAGAGTTGTAGATCACTGGAACAGGTTGCCCAGAGAGGTGGTGGATGCCCCATCCCTGGAAACATTCAAGGCCAGGCTGGATGGGGCTCTGAGCAACCTGATCTAGTGGGGGATGTCCCTGCTCCTTGCAGGGGGGTTGGACTAGATGACCTTTGAAGGTCCCTTCCAACCCTAATCATTCTATGATTCTATGATTCTATGATTTGCAATGTATAAGCTTTGGTCTGTAGGTACTGAATTTATGTTATCAGTACAGTATTTTTAAAAGATTCCAAAATGAAAAGTCAAGTGGGGATGACATAAAGGTTAGAGCTAAGTAACAGTTCTAATTCCTTTTCATTCAAGTTTTCATGTAGTTCACAACCCAAGTAGCATGACCACTCAATTTTTTTTTTGCGAGATTTTTAGGGATTTGGTTTTATGACCCTTTCTTCATGAAGTCCGTACTGTATCAGTCCTCCAGGAAAGTGTAATAGGGTGCTGTGCTCATCAGAAATTTCAGTTCCTCTGGTGAGACTAACAATGACAGGTTAGTAAAAAATCCCATAGGAATATCTACAAGATTCGCTATAGACAAATTGCAGCTGGACATTTGCTTTCAGGTAACATAAGATTCCAGTAGTGGTTCTGTCAGATATATAAGTTATCTTAAGCTTGGAGTTATAAGGGAGCTATGAAGGAAACTTTCTGAATAATACCTCATTTCAGAGGTGACTTTATACAGTGTTACAGAGGTGACTGCCTGATGTATACAGTGAGCAAGGTATACAGATTTGCAGTCAGTCTGTAAATTTAGCCAAGTATTTTGGCATTTGAGATGGAGATGTAGAAATGTCAGTCAAAGAGTCATTAAAGGAGATCCAAACACTACCCTGAAGTGTTAAACGAAATTCAATTACATGTCATTCTACTTCATTTATTCAAGATCCTCTCATATCATTGAGATGGAGATAATAAATAATGGATTAACTATATTTTTGCTATTGGGGAGGCTACATCTTTAATTATCTCTGACATCTTATTTAAATACCAAGTTTGCTGCAACGAAAAATGACAAGAATCACATAGAACTCTCTGCCCAGAATTTTAAGGCCTTAAAAACCATGCTTGGCAAAACCCCTCGAACCTGAAATGCACATCTTCAGCAAATCATGCTTTAGTATGAATGTGTTCAAAGCAATATGGTGTCAGTTTGGAGAACTGCATCCATTTCAGTTCGGTAGAAGAACTCATTTAATGAACACTGGAAATAAAAGACTACCTAGAGCCAGGATAAAAAAGGAATCCTGCATGACCCTCATTCAGTTAGAAAACCTAATTGGCTAGTGCAACCCAAGAAGTGTGCATGGCTAAGCAGGGACCTCTGTCTTCATAAGGTTTTGCCAGACTGGAATCCCAGTCATCCCACCCACTACACAGGCCCTAGCAAGAGTAATAGGCCGATCACTTTCTGCTATCTTTAAGAAACCTATGCTTTCACATGTCTATTTTATCTCACATATAATTTGCATTTTCCTGTGTCAAAGTGAGAGCATTAAGTCCCACATGTGCTAATTTTAATATCTTTGTTCTTCTTCATGTAAGCAATGAAGAGCTCCTCTGGGCATTAGAGTTGAAAATCAATTCCTCTGAAATAATTTTAGTTTCTCTGCATTTATCATGAAATAAATGAAGCAGAATTTGTCTCATTTGTCTCATATACACAGCAATTAGACAATAATGAAAGTGCATTTATGAGATTCTTCCAAATTTAATCCCAATATAAATTTCATATCTAGGCAAAACTGACCTACCTATTTTCATAAACAAAGCACTGAGCTATTAGCTCAGTGCTATTAATCCTACTGGTTAATATGTAAACAACATGTAGTAATATCCAAATGTATTTCTCTAGTCGTTCTTCATAACATAATATTTTGTTCGGTGATGTTAATTTTTAAAACATCAGTAACTGTAGACCATTTATCTTATATTAGGCCTTAGTTCTCTCTCAGGACAGTGGACAGTCATTTCTGCCTCCTAAAGAGATTCTGATTCCACTGGGAAATATTAGAAAGAATTAAGAAGGCTTCTACAGTTCAGTGACAGAGAAGAACTATCTTCTGAAAGGTAAAGTGCAATGAAAACCAGGTGACAGCTTACTTGATATTTGCAGTCGGATATGACGTCAGTCAGAAGCACAGTACTGATTGATCTTAATGGCACGAAACAGAGCATGCTTATTGATTTTAGAGACTAGTTACTTCGCAAATGGCAAAGACTATTAATACACTAGAATCATAGCACTGATGAGAGAGAGAATAAAAAGTGACCTTGCTTTTAAATGCTATTCTTCCAGGTAAAGTGCAGGTTCTCTGGGTTGGAATGTACTCCCAGATTAAACTTTCTAAGCATTGTTATTATTTCTTTTTATTTATTATAAGGCAAGTTCTCAAGATTCATGAAAAAATAAAGGCATTTTTTTTAAGATCTCATAAATTAATTTTTTTAATGATAGTTTAAAAATTTGGTAAGGAACAACAAAATAGAATCTGATAATTTTTTATAGGTTGCTATATTCAAGGTTTAATGAAATCACTACGAAATGGAAATCATAACGAAATGGATTTTCACCCTGAGTTACTGAGGTCTTCCTAAAACAGTCTTAGAAATTCTTCTCTTTCCCTTTTGGACAAGCAGATAGAAGGAAAAAAAAAAAGCAGAAAGCACATAAAACAAAAGCAGACAGGAAAAATAGGTTAAAAAAGTTAAGGACATGAAGTTTATTAAAAACAAGGACGAAAAATGAACAGTGTTCTTTTTTGATTGCTCACCTTCCTTCTTATTAACGCAATTTAGATCACTTTCTTGTTAGAACAGGGCAGTGATTTTTTTTTTGTCATTACTTTCATTTAATGATATTTTTCCACTTTCAAAATACTACATGTAAGAGATGAAATGAAAATTTAAATTTCTATATCTTGTCAAGTATTCCATGTACAATAATTTTGATTTTTCGGTAATTTCTGTGCTCTAGGGCTGACCATAATTCTGTCCCTTACCAGTGCCAGCAGACCACACTACAAAATTGAATTTATACATCCATAAAGTCAGAATAAGTATATGCAGTTTTATTTGCTATGTAAGACTATTTAAGAATACATGAATGTGACACCTTTTCACTCAGCAGGATTCAATCAATCCTGTATTTTTAAACTAATTCTTGTATCAGTAAACAAATAATGTATTACACATACTACGTGAAGCAGCAAATGACTATTAATTTGAGAACAAATGTTCTTTGACAGAATCTCTGGTCAGAAAACCAATGTACTTTTCTATCAGCGGAAGAAGATAAATTTCCCTTTTGCAGTTAAACAACTTTTTGTCATCTATCAAATTTTCTGTAAATGAAAATAGGAATGTCTCCAGTTTTTATCAACTGTATTTAGGTTTATAGAATAAAATATCATGTCTTAAGAACATAGATAACTCAGATTTCAGAGTTAGGAGAGACACCAAGACTGATCTCTCCAGGAAAGGATCATACAATTTAGGGAGAGACTAAATTGCAACTTTGTATTTATATAAGAAATACTCTCAATAAAACATTAGCTCTTACAGAGTGAAGTAGAAATTAGCCTACCACCAGATTCAGGAGCCTCACAGTCTAACTCCAAGATGTTGTTTTATACAGTTGGCATTCTCAAGCAACAATCAATCTATTTTTAAGGGTGTGAACAGAATCTTTGTTTCCACATGGGAAATAACTTCTGGTAGGCCAAGAACTGCTAAATGTGATGTTTTCTATTTGTTTAAGTTAGCACCATTAGCATGCCTAGCAGGGAGTAGTGGTGTGGCCAGTTTAGGCTAGCTTTAAGTAATCTATTGAACAAGTAGCAGATGTATAACAGCTGACAAAGTTGCAATTAAAAGTACAAGGAACTGTATCATCCATTTTGATTATAATCATCATTAATGTAGAACCACTGGCTCCAGTGGAGCTAGGCCAATTTGATCTATCAAAGGACACGATCCACAAGTCCTATATATCAGCATATTGATATGCATATGAAGCTAGGAGTCCATAAATAAATATAAATTTTATGTATGAGACCACCTCAAGAGAGGTGGTCAGTTCTGAGATTTCAGAATTCTGAACTTAGTAGGCCATAATATTAAATTGAATAATGGCTTTTGACAGTAATTGGTAAAATACATGTTGTCAGTATGTATGCGTGTGTAATAGGTTTCCTCCATCATCAAATGTAATGAAGTAAAAGCACTTAAATCAGCATATAGCATCCTGAGGTTTTAAGAGCACCTGGTAGGAGAGGTCAGAGCTTCTCCTGAATTTTACAAGGCACCATGTGTGCTGTTACCTCTTGTCCTTTGTGGCAAGTTCAAGTTCTAGGGAGATCTAAAAACCCTGAATCAATATTGCTCACAGAGGTATTTTGGTAACTGCAGGAAGTTCTGGCTGTTGCCCTCTATGACATATCTTTGAAGAAGCCATGTGTTGCTCATGGACAGTTAACATTCAGGTGTCAGGAAATACCCATTCTGGGAATAGTCTCTAAACATAGAGTCACCTTTCCCAGAAAAGCTAGATATTCAGAAAAAGTGTTCTGTAAGGACTAAAGCATAACATTAGACAGGCACACACTCTGCTCTAGGGAACTAAAAAATAAGCAAGATGGTAACTAAAAAGACAGTAGTATAACCTACATTAGAGAGAAAACTTAAAAATCATGGCTGCTTTATAGTCTTCCCAGTGGCCATGAATATGTTAGAAAATACAGATGGGAAAAGAATTTTCTCTTTCACTCAAAGGGTTTTTACGGTAAGAGAAATAAGATAGAAATACCTTTAATCACAACACAGAAAGAAAAATAGTGACTTTAGTAAAAAACAAAGGGCCAGATTCTGGTCTGTTATAAATCAGATGTTGGATGCCTGGCCTGGGGCATCCTGTGTCATGGGAGAGAGCTTGCCCTGCATCTAGCTTTCTCCCTTATTCCCACTACATTTGCATGCAACCCCAGCTTCAGTTCTGTGGGGTGTTTTGTTCCAAATTCCAAGCTTTTGAATGCTGAAATCATACTAGGCAGAAGCAAATCTTGTTTCATAAGGTTTTGTATGATAAAAATAGACTCTATTTTAAAATCTAGCTGGCCAAAGCAAAACTTTTCTTCTACCTACAGCCAATGTTACTATCTTCCCCTGCCAGTACAGCATAAAGTACAGTAAAAGCCAAAAAAAAAAAATCTATGGAGGTAGAAGGGAGCAGAATTCTTGTGCCAGAAACCTACTCTTTTTGATTTCACCTTCACAAAGACAGCAAACAAGACAACTATTTTTTTACACCAAGTCATTGTGGACTGACTGCAGTAGTCTGAAAGAAACAATAATTGATTTCAATAATTAATTCCTGCTGACTAAAGTAATGTTGCTGTTTATGCACTTTACCTAAGGCCAAGAGAAAAAGAACTTTAAGCCAGGAGTGCATAAACAGTAACGTTACTTTAGGGAGCAGAAGTCCCCTAACATACTGTTGATTTGGGAAAGGCTTTGTTTTTACCCTCAGGCTATAACAATTTTATTTTGTATTCTCTCATGCTGCCTCAGGATGACCCCGAGATTCTTTCAGGTTTATAAAACAAAGGAAACAAAGTAGCAAATTAGCTGTTTTGACAGCAGAGAAAGAGACACTGAATTTAAAAACATAGTTTCTACCTAGTTGATCAAAATTCTCCAGGATTTTGTAATATACTTAAAAAAATGTTGAAGTACTGTAAAATTCACGTGAGAACAGAAAAGAAAACATTCTGCAAGGAATTTCTTTCGTTTATTGCCTTTTTTTCATGGGACTAGAGTTGTCTTTCTACATATTATTATCTCAGCAAATACAAAAAGCAACTTCCCATGATAAATGTTATTTCTTTGTTGAAGTTTTCATGGTAGTCACACTGATACCCATGATGCATGGACTGCCATGGGTCTACCAAGCAAAATTCGCACAAGTATTACTTTTTCTTTAAAGATTATGTTGTCTGCAATATAAACTCTCTGACAAATTCATATCAGGGGCTAGCCCATTTCACATCAAAATTATTTTGGTATCACATGCCCAGCTGTCTTTTATCATGACACAATTGCAGTCCATGTTTTTCACTTACCTGGAATTTATTCCTTAAATCTGTTGTAATATCAAAGTTTTTTTATTAGTGTTACTCCTATAAAAACAATATAACATAAATATAAAGCAATCCATTGTTGTTCGCATGTATTCCACATTAACCATGCAGGTACAGAACTTGACCTTGTGTGACTCCACTGGTCCCTTGGTGATCAGGTTCCTGCTGTATAGATCAAAATAAAAGCAAACCTAGACCAGATGTTTTTACTGTTAGATAGATTAGCCCAAAACTAAAATTAGGAAAACATACAGCATCTGATTTACTATCAGTGTATGATCTGTTGCTGGATAGGGAGCAATGGATAGTGGAGCAGAGGCAAATGGCAATTTATGAAGGCGGGCATGGGAGTTCCATACCCTCACCCCTGACTGCTCTAAAAATGCTGAATGGAGGGCCCCAGTCTGGTGATGAAAGCTGGTTTTCTTGACAGTAAAAATAACATGAAATAGTTTTTAAAATGGTGCACGAGAAAGTATTGGCGGAAACACTTATCCCCCCCCCCCAATTTCTTGTCTACAGATGTATAAACACATATAGTTTCAAACTTTGCTTTGAGTGTTTCCTTGAAAAGATTAATTTTCCTGATGAATTTTTTCATCATTTCCATATGATTCTGTTCTTAGTTAACAAGATTCTTCTTGTACACTATGCAAACTGTGTTGGATAAGAACTTTGGATAAAAACATAAACTTTTCATAGACTATTCCTATTTTGACATAACTAAATTACAGCATGAAAAGTTCATGCTCTGAGGTAGGATATTGCAAAGTTTCAGGAATATAGGAGATTTTGTCACAACCTGCATATAAAAAAATCCTTACATTCATATGGCAACTGCAATAAAAGATTCACACGATGTTTTCATAAAACATAATTAAGCTCCCCAGAATTCTGTGAGATGGGCAAAGATGGTCATTAGAGTTGTTCAAAGCTTTTCAGTAAAATATTTTATTCACCAAAAATGTAGATTTAGGTGAACTGATAGTTTGTGAAGTCAGGCTCAATTCATGTAATTGCCTGTGGTGAAAACTCTGTATGTGTATGAGAAACTGTGTATTGCGGGACTGTTTTCAAAAAGTTGGAATTTAAAGAAAAATATACAAAATTAAATGAAAATTAAAATCAATCTGGATAATTTTTATTGCATTAGGGAAATGACAGGAAAAGTAAACGGTTGTAAAAGATTATTTTAATTGTTCAATTTGATGAGTGAAGTAAAAAGAGCCATGTGCTCTAAATATCATCTCTGCTTTTTGCATAAGCGAACTGAAGCCTTACATGTGATTTTTGACATGACCAGTCAGGGGAAAACTGAAGGGTGAAATTAAGTTTTCTTTTAGTAATCTGCTGGTTGGTTTCCTGGTTGCTTTCCTATTGACTCAGAAAGCACTACATCCTTCACAGTAGCAACTTTTGTGTCCTGAAGATCTAGCTTTTTGTTTTCTCTCCTTTAGAGCACAGCAATATCAAAGTCATTTTCTGGGAGTGTTGGGTGGCTGCTGAATCATGTTTGATTACAGCAGTGACATGAGCTGTCCATATACCATCTCAGGCAAATCACTGCTTTATTAATCATTCCTGCAGTACGGAGGTAGCACAGGCCGATTTACCCAAGCAGTCTTATCTCTCTGGTATCTGGGTTAAAGAGCTGATGACAATAAGAGTTGCCAGGTAGCAGCTATGCTTACAGCAAGTACTGCGAGGTAACTTCAAAATATACACTTGAGGATGCTGCAGCTAGTGTTTAAGATCTGTCCTAGAGCAGATGGGGAATACTCTCTCAGGAGTACATGTTCACTTCTGAAAGTGTGCTAAGCATTCCCAAATGCTACTTCTGCTGGAACTCTTGTCTGCTTCAGAGTGAAAAAATACTAAATGAGGGCTTTTACTCTGCAGTTATATCTCCGCTTTGTGGTCATCTGCCTACACGCTCCTGCATATTTGAAGCAATTTAACATATGTGTGCACTGCTGTGCTCTGCACGGGGCATTTACATACAGCCTCGCTGGTCTTGGTGAAATGAGGGCTCCCCAAAGAGGTGCAGCAGTCACCATGTCTACCCTGGCAAGCTAGCGGTTTCAAACCACTTCTGCAAACAAGCTATTTACTTCTCTTATGTGATACAGGGTATATTCTGTTTGTTGCTGTTTTCTTTCAGACCTGCTTCCCCTGGAAAGCGAGAGGAACTAGCTTTGGAGGGAATCATGGTAAGAAAGAAGCTGGTGAATCGGTTTTCTGTTTGCCGCTATCAGTATTCCTCACATATTCTCTGTCCCACCAAACCTGCAAACTAGGAGTAATAACACTGCAACTGCCAACTTGCTGACTCTCACCTAATCTGTCCCTGAGTCTTTTCATCCGCTTTTTATCACACCTCACCTTGTTCTATTTATAGTCAGGTTCACTGGAAAATTTGAAGTTCATTATATCTTTATAGGATTGTGTCCAAATTTTACCTATATTTAAGCTAACCTAAATACGCACGTTCATGTGTACATAAATGCAATATGCATTCTTATTGTGACACAATATGCAGTGAGAACATTCTGCATCTGGTTAAATCTATGGAATTTAAAGAATCATATTAGATGTGAAAAATGTATTAGCATAAATATTAGAAAGAGTTTTGCTCTTTGCAAAGCTACAGCTATAAGTGTTTCAGAAAGACAGATTAGTACATTGGAGGCTTGAAGAGTTGGAGAGCCTAATTAAGGAGACGCTGTGTCTTCAGTGAAAAAGAACTAATGAATGATGCTTTTTTTCCTGTGCAAACGGACTGTTTCTGTTATTACTGGTTCCATCTACTTCTCTGCAAACTTGCATTTGCACACCTTTGGAAGTTTAAACAAGGATTAGACAGGGAACAAGAAAGGGGCTTTCTGCTGTTACTGCTGGCTGCTGGTATCTTAAGTGAAGATTCCAACTGATATTCTTCAACTGAGAGACTCAAATTAAAGAGATTTGCTGACTGTTAAAGTTCCATTTCCACATCAGAAGGAGAAGCAGCGTGACACGCTCTGCATCACAGCAGTGCAGTTTTGGCCAAGCTCCAAGAGAGCAAGGGCTGACTTAGATCTCAGTGGGTGGTGGCCATTACGCATTTTGGGGAGGCAACTTAAAATTGGCATGTGAACTAGTTCTATCAGAGAGGAGAAAGTACAGGTAGTAAAGTCACCCTGTAACATCTGCCCTCCTGCTGCGGGTTAACATACAGAAATGGAGCTATCTGAATCACAGAGCCATTCACAAGAGGGAATTCAAACAAAACAAATTGGAGATAATTTGATGTTGTTAAAATCAGAACTGTCGCACCAAGAATTCCTATGAAGTAGGAGTTGTAAAGGGCTTCCACTGCGACTAAGCATTTGGCAAAACAATACGATTGCTGTAGACCCTGCCAGAACGATTATTTCTACCCTTTAAACTGATTGAGGACATCAAGTAAGCACTTTGACAGACAGGCCTGAAAATGATGATAATTTCTTGTGAACTGGAGGTCTAGAAGTCAAATTTGCCTTAGATATCCAGTTCATTAGAAAAATAAAGTTTGACACAACTGGTAGCAGGTGAAATATTTTTAAGATATAAAAGTTCATCACTGTATAATGCCTAGAATCATCATCCAATACAGACCTTCTCTGCTATTAACAACAGGATACAAGACCAGGAAGAGAACTGCTGCTTCACTGGCGGCAGTGAAAAACCAAATATTTCTTAATCCAGTTGCCATAGAACATTTTTAAAGACACAAAACACTCAAATGAGATCACTGAGACATAAAATAAGCATTTTCTAATGTGTTGTAAAAAAAAAATAATACTGTAAGACAAACTGTTAATCATAGCTGATATTAATCATTACTGGGAAATCTTTTGTTATACTTTTACACAGTTCACTAACAGCAGAAACACCATTTTCTTATCAGTACTTCCTAGAGTCATAACATTATTACTTATAAAATTGTACCCAATTTGTCATAAAAATCTATGCTAAAATGAAACCATGTGAACACTTTTATCTTACAGGAATCCAGGCTCCAGAACTGTAGGTGACAACGGCAACATGTACTGGTAGCAAGTATTACCTCAAAGCAATCGGAGATAAGGAAATCAGCTGTTGGGCAAATTAACTTAATAATTAATTAATGGTAGTGATTCCAGTGAGAGAATGAAAAGTATAGCAAATAACAAGAAATAATAAAAAAAATCAGTAATGTATAGGTTCTTGCAAAAGAATCTCTTGGAGCAGACACCAGCTGCTACTACAAGATAACAGGTACTAGCTGAGGCTATTGGTAGAAATAATAATAATAACGCAACAAAACGTGAATTTGACCAGCTACCATATGGACTAATAGATACTATAACATTAATCTAGTAACTGATAGCTATTTCAAAAGTAAAAATCTTGTAAAAACTTAAATGCCGATGGTAGTACATTAGTACAAATACAGACTTCCTTTTTTTCTGCTGAAAATCTCAGCAAATGGTGTAAAAATTTAATGATTATCAATAAATACTTAAGCATAAACACATGGCCAGTTATGACAGAGTCCAGATTTAACTGCAATCAAGAGCACAATGCAAACCCATGGTTTGCAGAGTCATCAGCTATCCCTAAACTGCTTAAGTAGGCAATAGGAGTTAAAAGTCTCTAGACTAGATGCTCCTCTCTGTGGTAATAAAATAAAAATTCTGGAAGACAAGGCCCTAAAATCTTAGAAGAGAAAATAGGACTGCTTGTTTTTCCCAGCTTATCTTCAGATTCAAAATTTGACTTGCCAGAAGCCTGAATTTACAGAATAGCAAGTCAAAGGAGGAGGCAACAGCACTATCATCATCACATTTGACAGAAGGAAAGCTAGCAAGAACAGGTCAAATGCACCAGTACTATCTGCTTAGTGTGAAGGAACTGTATTTACCTTGAATGGTTTGTTTGAATAAGAAAGTCCAATGGTTATATGGTCTCAGCAAGTTACATGATGACGCTATTTCCTTTTACAGAAGAAAATGGACAGAAATTTGGCCATGTAGATTGAGTGAAATTCATGATGATATTTTTACCTCCTGAGGAATTCTTTATACTGGAAGAATTCAGTTGTCTCTAGGAGTACTCTTACTTCATTTAGGATTATAATTTTGTTTCTTATCTGTTCAATAGGAATATGTTTGTACTATCTGAAGAACAATTTGGGTAATTGTTATTAATTAATATGAACTCACTACTTATTCTAAATTATAAATACATATCTAAATCTCAGATTATTCTGACATCGTTTGAAAATTTATTACCTAGAACAAAGCCGTAACAGAAAAAGTGGCTATCAAATAGAAAACTGTTAAAATCCTTTGAAATATATAATGAAAGTGTCACTCAGTTTGCAGCTCAAGAGTGCAAGAATACGATTAACACTGCTGTACATTGAGCTGCTTCTGAAAACAGTAGTCCAGATTTCTTTATCTGTTTATGTGTGAGGTATATATCTATTTCTAAATATATTTAATTCCTGTTCAGCTGGTTTTCTTTGGTTTTAGTGTATGGCAAACAAATTTGCTCTAAGTTTGTACGTAGTTCTCTTTATGATAGACTTTTAAAATTGATTGAATTTCCTGTATATAGACTCCATTATTTAACTGTTGGTGATTGCACAGTTTTCCGGTAGTGGGTAATCTGCCATTTGCAAGTAATGCTACTAGAGGGATGAAACCTTATTAATGTCTAGTATCATACCTGAAAATAATCATACTGTAAACCCCTTGGAGTTCATGACATTTCAGTTTTCCTGTACTATGGATATTGAGCTTTGTTCTAACATCATCAAGACCACTTTAATACTGATGAAGCAATACTGAAATTAAAGAATGATTGCTACATATGTATGCAACAATAAATGTGTTCTCAGTTAAGTGTTTCAACTTTAAAGTATTATTCCAGTAGGACTGAACATGCTCATAACCTATAGAGGAACTCTGTTTCCTGGATATTTAATCTTTAGAAAATGGAGCTTATATAGCATGTTGGATGCAGTGATGGAATGTGGGCATTTCTTACACACAAGGAAGATGAACTTGATAAGAAAGAGTTATGTAGGACTTATTTTTCTTTGTTAAAATTAGCATAATTCACAGTGTAATCAGTTCCATATTCTGCATCTAAGGTAAGTATGTAGAAGAGTCAAATCTTTAGTCTTTCTTCACTCAGTAGTTCCTTATTCAGTAATTTTGAACTCTTGTGGTGTATAAACTTGTATGAAAGTCTTCACACAACTATGATTAATAGTTTTAAAAATCTATTTGGATTTTGAGGCAGGTTATGCTATTTGCACATATTAACAATAATATGTCATTTTTACATTTTATTCTAGCTGATATTATCAGAAGTTTTGACTGTTGTTTTGAATTGGAAAAGAATTACCAATGAGAGGTTTTTTTCTTTAATGCATAACCAAATAAAAGTTAAGATTTTTGCATATGGGAGTATTAGTAGTGAACGATGTTCTTCTTCCAAAGCTTTCTCAGTGGTTCATTGGAATATGACTAATTTCATAATTTTAAAAAATTTAATAATTTAAATTGTATCATTCTAGCAAAATATAGTTGATGTTGATTTTATGTTTTCTTTTACATCATTTGACATCTGATTGAATTCTCTTCAGGTTTCCTTTATTAAACAATGCATGAGTATTTTACATTAAACATATTTGTTGTCTGCTGCAATTAGTATTGGCTCTTTGTTCAATAGAATACTTTGGCAGTTATCAATTATTCCTAATGCCATCTTAGTACTGATATGCTGCAAATACTAACATCAGCCATCAATCCCAGTTCTGGCTGAAAACTCTTCATTTAATCTTAATAAAGAAAAAATTAAATTCTCTTTTATTTAATGATTGCAAAAACAAATTTTAATTATGAAACGATATGTCAAATCAATAATGAAATAAATGATCCAGTGATTAAAAAGTAAGGGATGGGCTGGCACTTGAGTTACAGTTATAGGTAAATGTGTTTTTAAGAAGCAAAAGAAAGTTGACATTGCAAAAGGGTACAGTATAGATTTGAGCCTGATAAAAAACTTGGAAAAGGAGAGTTCCCTTTAGGCAAGCTTGTTCTTGGTGTAGAAGAAGTTTTGGAATAATGAAACTTTTTAATAGTGTTTATGTTGTGTTCATAAAAAGCAAATTCTCTGTGCATTTTTAACAAATAAATTTGACTATAGACAAAAATATAGCATCCTTCTAATGGAAACAGAAACAACAGGAAAGCCATTGAATATTGGCTAATCAATTGAGCTTGAAGAGACTACCAAAATACAGTGCTGTATGTTGGCTGTTCATCTATAAGGAAAAAGATAAGAGCCCTGCAAGTCTGACTGCTGGTACACATCCTGAAGAGGAGAGTGAAAGAAAAATTCAAATGGCAATGAGATGACATAGCTCATATTCAGGAAGGTTATCAAGTACAGTATTAAAGTCTTAGAACACTACACTTGAGGAGAATCTGTTCCCTTGGATAATTTCTGCAAAACTAGTAACCAGTAAACACATCAAGTATGTGAAAACAAAATTTCAAAACCATTCAAACAAAAAGAGAGGATTAGAGAGACTCCAAAAACTTGCAGACTCAAAAATTTCTGAGAAATACAGCTATATCTTTTTTCATTAATTGTAGTGTTAGATGAGAATACTTGAATTTTGAAATATTTAGACCAAAGACACTTTTTATCACTCTATGCCAAAGTGTGATTGAGTGGTCTTTGTTGTGTATGAAGGATAGATTTTACTTTTTTTTTTTTATGTAGCTAACACTTCATAAGGATATCGACCGAAATTTATGTCTAAGTCCTAAGCATTCTAGATGCAGAATACACAGACTATTCATAGAACATTAAGCCTAAGCAGTCACACCAGTTATAATTTTGGATGCAAAAAAATATGCTTTAAATAAATACTTTGACACTATCCTGCATGACATCCTTGTGTCTAAACTGGAGAGACATGGATTTGACGGGTGGACCACTTGGTGGATAAGAAATTGGCTGGATGGCTGCACTCAGAGAGTTGTGGTCAACAGCTCAATGTCCAGGTGGAGACAGGTGATGAGTGGCGTTCCTCAGGGGCTGATATTGGGTGATATGGACAGTGGGATGGAATGCACCCTCAGCAAGTTTGCCGATGACACCAAGCTGTGTGGTGTGGTCGACATGCTGGAGGGGAGGGATGCCATCCAGAGGGACCTTGACAGGCAGGAGAGGTGGGTCCATGCAAACCTCATGAAGTTCAACCAGGCCAAGTGCAAGGTCCTGCACATGGGTCGAAGCAATCCCAAGCACAAGCTTGGGAGGAGAAGGACTTGGGAATGTTAGTGGATGAGAAGCTCAACATGAGCCGGCAGTGCGTGCTTGCAGCCCAAAAAGCCAACCACATCCTGGGGTGCATCAAAAGAAGCGTGGCCAGCAGATTGAGGGAGGTGATTCTGCTCCTCTAGTCCACTCTTGTGAGACCCCTCCCAGAGTACTGCATCCAGCATTGGAGCCCCCAACATAAGAAGGACATGGACCTGTTGAAGTGGGTCCAGAGCAGGGTCATGAAGATGATAAGAGGGCTGGAGCACCTCTCCTGCGAGGACAGGCTGAGAGAGTTGCAGCTGTTCAGTCTGGACAAGAGAAGGCTCTGGGGAGACCTTATAGCAACCTTTCAGTACCCAAAGTGGGCTTATATGAAAGATGGAGAGAAACTCTTCAGCAGGGCCTGTTGTGATAGGACAGGGGGTAATGGTTTTAAATAGAGGAAGGCAGATTCAGACTTGATATAAGAAAAAAAATGTTTTACAATGAGAGTGGTGGAACACTGGAACAGGTTGCCCAGAGACATGGTAGATGCCCCATCCCTGGAAACATTCAAAGCCGGGTTGGATGGGGATCTGAGCAACCTGATCTGGTTGGAGATGTCCCTGCTCCTTGCAGGGGGGTTGGACTAGATGACCTTTAAAGATCCCTTCCAATCCTAACTATGCTAGGATTCTATGGTTCTAAATATCTGAAAAATACCTATAAACAATAATAATAATAAATAATAAATACCTAATAAAAATTGGGAATTTGTCTGCTTTTTTTCCAGTGGGTCTAATAAAAGATAATATGATCTGCCTTGCTAGTGTCTTAATATTATTTGGTCTACAGTAACACCAATAGTACTAGCTAACGGTGCATACTGTCATTGTACCTCTCCTGTGAGGCCAAATATTTATACATATTACATTTTCTTTATATATTTGTGTTTTGCCCATTTTGAAAATTAAAATATAAACATTCTGGTAAAAAAATCTGTTCTCCTCATCATGCCACACAGTCAAAGACTAAATCAATTTTGCCTTATTTGATACGGTGTGTATATGCATATATAAAATACATTAAAGGTCTTTGTTTTACTGTATCGTGAAATTAAAAAGCATGCAGTCTCTGTAATTACATTGTCCTTTGCCGTCTCTTTAAAACAGAAAAAGACTGTGTTCAAATTTTCCCCCTGTTTTATTTGCACCCTATTAACAACTGTTACTGGAGCTTTAATTATGCCCCTGTGATTGCAGAGATGCGGCTGACTTGTGTCATTTTCCTCCCAGGGGATGCTTTATAATTACCAGCATCCATCGTGGCTGCCTGTAAGCTGATGCTTTTTTATTACCAGTTCAATAATCACTGCATCCTTGTGAACATCTGCTCTACAAGCCATGCATCGGAGGTCCCAGTGCCTGTCACTCGATGCTCCCTTGCTGTGGCGACCCTTTTGCCCTCACCTTCAGTTTATATCTAATTTGCTTAGCAGAAGCTTCATCCAGATTGCCTCACAGGAACGCAATTAATGCTTCAGATTTGCAAACAAAGAAATTTTCCCCTTTTTTTTTTATTTTTTTGTCTTATTATCTTAATGTCGTATCCTATAATTTGTATTCACAGCAGGGTGAATCAATATAAATCCAGAGAAAAATATATTATTTCATTGGTTATCTAGCTACATAATGAAAAGTATGTAACTGGTAAGGATTTTTTCTCCATGAACATCCATATAGTATTCTCAAATAAAAGATAAATATCAGGGCTTTCTGTATATATTTTCCTACAATAAAAGTTGTAGAAAACAAGGAAATGTTTTCTATATGTTAATTTAAATGTTTTCTAAACAAGAACTCTTCAGTACAAGAATTTAGAAGGCAAGAAATCAGAAAATCTACTGCTTTTATGGACATATAATTGCTTATATTTGGTCATATTTTTATATGGAAGTACATAAAGTCTGAGAGAATGTCTTTTGGTGAAAGAGGATTATTGTTAGTTGCAGATATGGGTCACGCAGAGATGTCCAAAGTAGCTGGGAATGCCATCAACTTGTCTAGTTGGCTCTATCAGTCGTGAGGGGTGAAGCCTTCAAGCCATGCAAACTTCTGCCAATATAAATTTTTATATTGTCCTACCATAGCCAGGCAATGTACCGCACGCCTTCAAATGAAATGTATTGAACACTGTGTGACACAAAATCAGTAATGTTAGTGTTTCTCTCCACATGTTACTGTAATTTATCCATGTCTCTCATTAAATATTTTCATCAAAGCTAGCAAAATTCTTAGAGCAATGAATTGACATTATCTCTTAGGAAGAAGGATGCCAGAAAATTAGTAAGCACTGCACACCCATTTTGAAAAGTGTTAATTGGAAACACACCACTTCTTTGTGGACACTTCTCTATAGTTTCTGGTAGTTTCAGCCTTGTTTCTTGTTGATTAGAACTACCTTGTATAATAGTGTGATCAATAGTTACAACAACTTATTTGGTATGTTTCCATAGCAATGCTCCAGGTATGAAATTATTCAAAAGTTTGAATATAGCCTTCAAAGGGCTTATTACAAATTCTGTGAGCTAGTTCAAATTAAAATAGCTACAACTGCTGTGCCTAGGATGAGACTGAAGTACCATCGCAAGAGCGAAG
The DNA here is from genome assembly GCA_011801015.1 of Ardeotis arabs. Taxonomy (NCBI): domain Eukaryota; kingdom Metazoa; phylum Chordata; class Aves; order Otidiformes; family Otididae; genus Ardeotis; species Ardeotis arabs. The sequence continues at coordinate 17,366 of JAAGAY010002524.1, forward strand.
AGAAAGCACTTGCTTGTGAGACTGTGGTTACAAGGCCACAGTCCTGCGTGGCAGCTTAGAGGGATTTGAAATCAAAAGCGAGTCAGGGAGGCATTTGTGTGCGCTTGTAAGAAAACACAACCTCTCAACATCCATCCAAACCCTGTGTTACATGCTCTGTGCATGTGTCAAACTTTTCTGCCAGTTAATTTATTTAAATTCTGTCTAGACTTGCATTGGATGAGGGAGGGAGATTTGAATTACCTGTCTGAATGTCTCTTATTTAAAAATAAATAAATAAATAAAATATTAGTGTAAGGTATACCACTTTTAACTCTATGTACTTCATAGCCAATATAGTAGGCCTCATTAAAAATTAATAATGACGATATTGTAATGTACTGTAATGGTCAGAGGTCAAAGGGCTCTTTATTATAAAATACAAACCATCTCAACCTCTCTCTGTCTTTAAGTATCAGGGAGGCAGAGTGCAGCTGTTTCCCTAGTACTTCCAGACTTTAAAAAGTTACTGTACTAAGACAGTGCTCTTCTCATAAAGCATAGCAAGGGCACAGACAAGCTTTTCAACCTTGCTTCTCTAGCAGGAATATCTAGATGGGTGCATTGTACCTACATCAAATATGCAAAAAATATATTAGATATACATATACACATATATGCATTCAAAACTACTATAAAGACAGCATGGTTTATCCTCAGAGATGGCACCCCTGAGAGTACTCTTGCCCATTTTGTGACTGCATGGCAGAGCCTGACTCAAATCTGAAATAAAGCAAGGACCCTGCCTTGTGGGCAGATCTAGAAATCCCAGAAGGCATCTTTAGCCTGGAGAGGCATCGCAGCATCACTCATTGCCCTTTTCTGCACAGGAAGAGTGGCTCCAGGGCTGTAACTCGCTCATGGTGGGCATACCCTTATGTCCATTGCCAAGTCTGAAAATACAGTCTTGCTGGTATCAAGGTCCTGGAGCTCCTACGAATGCTGCTGGTGAGGTGTAAATCCAGCTTTGTCTTTAGTAGGTGCTCTCTCTCCCGATCTCTTCATTATTTTCCAAAGGCAAAGTCATGCCATCCGAAAAAGACACTCAACACTCTTAAAGAAACAGTGTCCTGCTCTTTATTGTGTTGAGACAAGCGGAAGTTTAAAGCACTTCTCTGAGAGGTATTGCACTGCTTAGCTGAAACTTGATAGCCTTTTGGGTTAGACAAAGCAGAGAAGAAATTATTTCCTTAACTTATTTATTGAAAGATCTTGTCTGTATGACATTTAACGCTTTTTATAGACTGTAAAGTACAGAGTTTAGTCAGCTAATTACTCTACTGGAATAGTTTTTCACTCTGTGTTCTCCAGGATGAAACATCCTCCGGTGTTTCAATGCCATCTGTAGATGCCATCATCAGTACCTCTCTTGTAGGACATGGATTGCTTTTTAAATTTAATACCTCCTTAAGGCTCTTCAAATTAGATGATTGCTCTTGCATAATCTTGCCTTTGTGCAAGATGCATTACATGGTGAAATGGGATTTATCTTTCAAAGAGCAGTAGCTTTTTAAAAAATCTGATATTTTTTCCTTTTGCTTCATATTGTTTGTAACTTCAAACGATTCAGTTCTTTATAACCTTTTAATCTATCCTCCTATAACAAGATATTTTTGCTATGACTGTAATTCATGTACTTGGAAGTCATGTCCATGAGGCTGATTTTTCAGAAGACATAAATCACACTGAAACCAGTTGGACAAAAAGAACGTACTATTTGGCTAGATAAAATTAAAACTTCAGAATCCTAAAAGCAAATAAACAGTGATAAGTAATCTGTCCTGATTTCACAAACCATTGTAATTTCAGATTTTTTTTTTTTTTAAAGATGATTACTAGATTTGTTAATTACACTTTTCCCATCAGAACTAAGAAATTGGAAAATATTCAAGACTGGAATCAAATTTCACAGTATGTTAAGGAACTAACAGATCTCAGAGAATCATGAAGTGTGATTGATCCAACAGTAATTGTCAAACAACTCAATACCAATCTTTAACAAGCAGAGGCACATAAACTTTTAAGTAATAGCTCATTTCTAATACCAAAGACTAGTAAACAATACAGAATTTATTTTACACTTACAAATATAGGTCAGTTCATTATACTTAAAATAACTTTATGGTCTAGTGGACTAAATATAATAAAAATGATAAATCTTTGAGTTCTAATTGCTACTTTGATTTCTTTTATGCAGCTATTCTTACACATTATGCACAATTCTTATGCTTTATTTTTACTACCCATAAAAAAAAGTATATGCTTCATAAGTACCCACAGCACTTATCTATGTCAGATGTTGTGATAATTGGTAAAAGTTTGCTCAGCTTTTACTAGAGTCATCTTGAGATTTTTAGTTAATAAGTTTTCACTTATTCTGTTCTATTGATATTTGACTTTTAGATATTAATTTTGAGTTAGATAAACTGTAATTTTCTGAGAAAAATAGTATTATACAAATAATTAGTAGTAAACATAGAATTAATGATTTAGAGTTAGATTTTCGAAACACCAGTCTGGTGCATAGATTAAATATGATAACTCATTTATAATGTTTGGTCTTGTTTCTTCCAATTTGAATACATGTCAATTATTCGTAAAGCAACTTCTTCAAACTTACAATGCAAGTGGGCCACACATATTTATAAGAGTTTATTGACTTACATGAATAATTGTTTTAATAATTTATTGGAGTTCTTTGAAGACGTGACTATTACATTTCATATGGGATATGTGGAAGATGGGTGCTGTTTACAGTATAAACATGATTTGAAAATAGTAACACAGTGATGCACATACACACCTACACAAATGGATGGAGAGAGAGTAGCATGAGGTGTAATAAGGATAATGAACACACCTGTACGACGATACAAGATTTCATTTTACAAAGTTATTAAGTTTCTTTAATGGTAAGTATACTACAGTTGTGGAACCAGAGAGATTGTCAGAGAAGACATCTTAGTTTCATAAAAATAATCAATAGGATGGATATAGTAAAGATCATTGAAGACATTAAAAAAGGCAATATGAAAATAAATAAATATTCCATAGGATACTGAATAAAATATATTTAGATACATATGAGAAAATCAGATTTAATGTACAAATATGAAATAATGGTTTTAGCACTGACAAACTCTACTCTGCTCTGGTGAGACCCCACCTGGAGGGGGTTGAACTAGATGAGCTTTGAAGGTCCCTTCCAACCCTAACCATTCTCTGATTCTATGATTCTAAACTAGGCAGTGAGTGTTGAATAGTGTGAGCAGTGATAATTGTTAGCTAAGATAAAGACTGAAAGTTGCCAAAGAAAAATTATTATAGAATAGAACACATGGAGAAAATACCAGGGGAAACACAGTTTAGTAAACAAGATAAACTGTACAAGGCAGCGGGCTCTTTTGTAAATATTCTATTCCATTTTAGTAATATGTTTTTAACGAGATGCCCCGATGATATCTATATCCTTACCTTTTAGGTGAATACAAACAGAGGGACAGGACATTTTTTAATTAGAACGCAGTAGAGACAAGGTAGTACATGAGCCTGAACTCTAGAAAAATTGAACTTTATAAAAAATGAAACATGAGGTGTAAACGTGGAAAGTGTATTAGAATTATATTTTGAAATTTAGCACTGAATTAAAGTCTATGTACTTGTGAAGACATTTGGAGAAGGGAACACTGAAGAACTGTAAAAATCCTACAACATTTCATTTGGGTTACTGATGTAAGATTGCTAAAATGTTATTTCATTTCAAATGTTACTTGAAAATTTCTGATATTATCATGAGAAAAACTTGAACATCTTAATACAGTGTTCAAGGCTATGTATGCTACATTTCTTTGCATAAAGCCAGTTTATTGAATGCGTTTGAATCAGGAAGATATCTATATTATATAGAGGTAGGGCAAGATTTCTTATTTATCAAAGGTAATAATCATCCATCTGCTGATTTAGATGTGCTTTTGATCAGGTCTCTTGACACTTCTCTCCACTTTCTTGTACTTTGTGCATGTAATTATTTGCTGCTATGATTACTTTTATTTACGAAAGATCCTTAAAGAAGTCTCACTTTAGATCACTTATCATCTTAATATATAAAGAAAAATCCTAAAAGTTCATTTAACAGACAGGAGTGTAATGTCAATCTTTTTCTGAAAGCACAGTACAAACACAATTGTGACAGGTACTTGTGCTACGTTTATAAGCAGTCAGATGCTCTCTGTAACAACAAGCCAATACATTCAAAAGAAAATTAGTAAAATGCAAATTTGTAATTATTTTACTATGAATCAAACAGCAAAGTTGAAAAAAAAAATTCTAAAATTTTAAGGCTGAAGAAAATTTTCCTCACCTACAAAGCCTCATCTGGTTTTAAGTCAAAATTACTTCCCTTTGCCAGAAAACTGAGGTATCATTCAAACTATTCAGATGTCTTTATTTCTGAAAAAAAAGCTTGAAAGTGTTGTAATCTGATGTAGAACTATCCTGCACAACATTTTCATTAACTGAATTATTAATCCATTTTACAGAATATCCTATATGCTTTTGCTCTTTTCCTCATTAGAAAACCACTGCTTCTTGCACAATGCTTGTTTAAATGTCTGTCTCACTGGGTCCCGGCAGTTTTTGATTAAGAAAAGGCAAATAAAAGTAGTGTAGTGTAGCTTTTCTTCTTCAGTGTGCACTGCGTATCTCCTGTCCTAAAAGTGTACAATACTTCCTGGTGAAATTTGTGTTACATATGTCTTAAAGCCAGATAAATTGGTCAGAGTGTCTCTTTAGCTGCAGCAACCCCATTCAGAATCCATTATACATCCATGTTGATGAGAATTTTTCCAGCTGTTCAGAGCACCCTTAATTAGGTACCAAACCCCAGACCAATAAAGGTATTTATAAGGCAGATTCTCAGGACACGGATAGGTAATATTCTGTAACAATTCATAAAGTTAAAAAATCAAATGTGAGAAATCAATCATATGAACATATAAAATATCCTCAATATGAAGCTTTTCTATGTTAAGCACCAAAAATATAAACCCCAAAGCAATCATAATAAATCAATTAAAACCCAAACAGTTTTGCTGCTATGTTACAGACCTGAAACAGAGGAAACATATAACTTGTCTTTTTTTAAAAAATTAAAGATGATTTGAGGGGAGGAAGGGAAGTATTTGGAAAAGCAGAGCTGAATTATGGCAATAATCTAGCTGGAACTTGGGAAACAAGCAACTTACATAAGATTTCTGAAAAAAAATTGATTTCAATCTATTTGGTTTTTAGTGAGAGGAGAGCATAAACTTTACTTTCATACTTTCACAGGCTTTTTTATTAATTCTGTTCCTTTCTTTCTCCTCACTCTCCCCAAAAGAAAAGAAAATCTATGAGCTTCTAATGTGGATTGAATGCAGTATTCCATAGACATGATGGTGGTTCCATAGACATAGTGGTTCCATAACTGCAAATAGAAATACTTAGATTCCCTGGAAATAGGAGTTTAGATCTTGTCCAAGCTGATTCAGGTCATTAGCTTGCAAAAGTGAATACAGGGAGCGCCATGGTAAATGCATTCTCTAAAACTGAATTAAGGTATTATAAGGGCAATTCCATGTTTATTTTTTTTATCTTAGGGTGGACAATAAAGATCCTACACCATTTTAATGAGAAATGTTTCTGCCAGCACACTCAGGCAAAAATGTCCTCTCCTGTTGTTCTCCTTAGACTCTTGTTGGAAGAAAGAAAATGTTCTGCCTAAGCAAGTGTGACTCAGTTTGAACAGTGCCAAACACAGTGGCAGTTTGTACAATGTGCCAAACATTCTGAAATAACAGTCAACATGTGAAAGCAAACAAGACATTATTTCTTAGAAAAGCAACCACAAATCTTATATGGTCTCCTTTTATTAGTTACTTTCAGAGGGTTTTTTTAGGTATGCGTAGGTTAATAAAAGTTGGATACCTACATATTCAATAGTACCTTTAGAGGAGTTAAGTCCCACCAAAAACTTTTCTATGTAGCTAGTGATTATTGGGTTCTTGGATTTTATTTGTTTAATTGTTGTATGAGGTGTTAGTTTTATCCTAAATGAATAAAAGATAATTATAATGAGATAAATTGATGGCCTATTACTTTCATGTCAGTAGTTAGGGGCCAGGTCTAGTATGGTCCCAGTGACACATGGATGAATCTATTGAATCTTGCTTCTGCTCTTTGATAAGTGTGTTCCACTTGCAAGTGGCTAACTCTGTCATGGTGGAAGAAGTCTAGCAGCTCCTTTGAAACCTCTCAGACTTAAAAAATGCCACAAACCACTTAGCAGCAGCCCCTGACTCCCCCACCCTCAATCATCACACATAGACAGAAAACAAAGATTTCAAAACACTTTTCACTCTGTTGTTCTTGTATATTGTATTCTCCAGAACAATATTATCTTTTTTTTTTCTCTTTCTGTAAAAACATGGGTTTTTTTCCTGAGTACTCCCTTTCTTCAAAGCACCTGGGATTAGCAGCTCTATAAAAGGGGGCTGTAGAGCCCCGATCCAATGACTACGGGACAGTTTCCTCCACCCAAACAAGGCAGTTTAGTAAAAAAGCATTCAAGAACTGGCATGCTGAGCACTTTCCTTAGGAACAGAGAAGTTCAGGTGAATAAAATTCTAGTTCAAAACCTGTTTGTACACCTGTTTGTAACGTGGGTAGCCTTTAAACAATTATCTTTATTCATTTATTCAATGAAAGAACCTCAACAGACTCTGGTGTTTATTTTAATGCAGACAAAATGCTAAGCTTTGAATTAAAAGTTCAATTCTGCATGTTTATTGAAACTTCCTAGAACCACTTGGGTTTTGAAGAAAGAAGAAGCAATCTCATGAGAAGAGGTTCCTTTTTTTTTTCATTTCTGCTAAGACCAAATATCTTGGGGTCATGTCTGTTTGAGTGCCTAGCAATAATACAGATGACTTTGCTTTCTTATTTTTGTTTGGGTGAGTGGTTTTTATCTTATTTAAACCAGTTTGCACAACACTTAGAAATATCTGTCTATGGCACATAAACCACAATCAAAGAGAATCACATCTGCTCAACAATAAGCATTAACAAAGGAATTTTAGGAAGAAAGATGTAGTTGACTATTTTTTTTGACAGTATGCAGAGGCCTCTCCAAAATCTAGAAAACTGCAACCAATTTTAACAGTGCAAAAATACTTATTTGATCACCAAACCAAGCAATAAATATGAAGTAACCAAGCAATAAATATGAAGTAAACATTAGAAATCACCTGAAATCTCAAAAAAATGGCTCTTAATGTTCTCTTTATCTACCACGATGTTGCGAAAAGTAATTGTGTCTCCATTGAGCTAAGTACTTTACAAACCAGCTTTGAAACGTTAATGTGAGTCAACATGAAGAAAGCCTAGACAATATTCAGTTGCTACGAATGTCAAAAAAATTGCATGTTGCTTTAGTGCCATCATTCCTACTTTTTTAATAAGCAGCAGTAACTAGGTATTTTTGGAATAATGTTATTAGGTTGCATATTTGTAAATTGAAAACCCAGCAGAAAAATAAAAACCCTGTCTCTTGGTAAAGAGAAAAACTCCTAACTTTTTCTGTTGGTCATGTCTTTCTATTGCTCTTTGTTTAACTTGCCACTAAAATCAACAGATGGTTGGAATATTCCGCATTTCTTTGGCCAAAAAAATGTTTTTTATTTGACTGGTCTCTGACAGTTGATGACAAGACAAGAAATATTTCTCAGAGGAACCATAGACTTTCTGCTATGCTTTACATGCGTATAGGATTATGTATGCAAACACAGGAGCTTTTGCCTAAAACAGCACTGCTCACCTCTTATGTTCTCAATGGAAATTGTAGCTTCTCATGGCTCAGAACAAATGCAATTTAAAGTATCCCATGCTACACTTTCAGGTAGACCAGGAGCCTTGAAATCCTTTTATCGTTAACAAAAGCTCTGAGGGTCCTTTCACAGAGATTTTTCTGTGTCCTTTGGTTCACAAACTGCTGAAGGCAAATAGTTGTGCAAACGTATAATCCAAGTTTATGATATAAAATGGGCAAAGGATTTTAGAAACACCTTCTGGTCTTACAAATATATTTGAATTCAAATGTGTTTACTAAAATAGCTGACTCAAATACACCGTAATTGTTACTGGTTGGAATTAAATAGGCCCAGTCCCATACCCAAGTTAGCCAAGATGTATAAATTCAAAGATTTAGATTTTAAATGGAAAATCAAATCAAAGATATTTGCCTTGATTTTTCCCTGAAAAAACCCAAGTACCTCAATCACGATAACTAATTTTTTGCATTAATCTATTGTCACCCACCCCAGAAGAATCAGTGTAAAGTAGCTTATACACAAATTTTTACTTACATCTCTTCACACTTGCTGAAGCATTGCCCTACAAATCTGCCTTAACCGTGTATTTGTGTAACATAAAAGCAGTTAATTTTTTGTATAAATAGTGATGGAGACAATACGGTTTTTAAATCTTCAAATCAGTGAGATGTCCTGGTTTTGCTGATCTAGAAATATGCACAAAGCCACCAGAGTACAGATGACTAGAGGCCCTTTCCCATATAGGACTGAACACTGAGTAAGATAAAAGAGTTATATTTTATGTGTTACCATATATGTTGTGTATTTATACAAAGAAGTAGTAGTATACACTCTACTGTAACCATAATTATGGATGTAATTTACTGTAGAGTTTGCAATAGTTTGGGAACTTTTAGAACTTAGTAAAGACTAGTAGGAGAAAATCCATTAAGGAAGAGATTAGCAGAGCATTATTTGTATTTCATACAATATACTAGATTGTAAAAATATTGTAACATTACAGTATAATGGTTGATGGTAATTGGTTCAATATATATTTAAATAGTATAATAAAGTTTCACTACAAATGCACTATAAATACAAATATATTACATTTATGTATTTTTCTTGAAAACTGGAAACAAAATTAAGTGGACTTTTGATGTGGGGGAATTCATGCTCACTAGGGAGCTGTTTCTAAACAGGAAAGTCAATGTGGCGGGGAAAAAGGCTGAAGATTTCCAGAAAGAGGCATTGTTCTCTTTTGGGAATAGACTAGTTTAAAGCATTCCTTTGAAAGAGAAGGAAGTTACTTAGCCCAAGAGGGAATAGAAGGTCAGAGTGGATGCTAAAGATTGAAGATTTGTTGCTGCACAAGTGTAGAAACTTTTATAACTTTTTTTTTAATAGCAGTATCTTGCTAAGTAGCATTTTGTCATTTTCTGGTTCTAGGGACCTGAACAAATTCCAATTCACGTAATTACATTGTTACTTACTTTCTCCCTCCCTGCAGTTTCAATTACTTTCATCATTCCTCTTTCACATCTTGTCCAGAACTGCTGAAGATTTCTATATTAACAGGACTTATGTTCTAAATAGAGCTAATAACATAACAGGATCCATCTTCTAAATAGAGCTAATAACACTTTTTAAAGCCAAAATGGTTGTTTAAAGTCCAGACTCATGCAAATAAAACTAGCTCTATTTTTGCCTAAGTATTTGCAAAATAAATTTGATCTAAGAACAAATAGGATTTAAACTATTCTTTTCTTGTTAAGTTAAACATTGTGTTTGACTCAAAGTGATCCCTTTTCAATTTTTGGAATTAGCAACGAATCAGCTATTTAAGTCAATGGAATTTCAATGTAGACATGATTTCACTAGATGATAATTTTTTCTCAATGGATTATTTGTGATTTTATGCTATCAGTGGCAATATACAGCAAGGGACTGAGGCCTAATCGGGAAGGTTGGACAATGCTTGCACTGTGGCCCACTTGAAATGTGGTGCAATTCCTCCTTATCTGCTGGTGCTAACGGAGGGCTGAAACCCCTCAGTCCTCTGACATGTCAATAAACAAAGCCTAAAGGGTCAGCTGGAGTTACCTACATGGTTTAAGCTCTAAGCATGCAAAATCCTTTGAAGTTAATGTCAAAGTATCACTCAACTTGAGTAAAATCAAAGTTTTCCACCCTCGTGTTGAGACACAAGATGTGATTACTGCAGCAGTATGGCCTGCTGTCAGTGAAAGCAGTATAAAATAGAATCATAGAATCATAGAATCATTACAGTTGGAAAAGACCTCTAAGATCAAGTCCAACTGTCAATGCAACACCACCATGCCTATTAAACCATGTCCTGAAGTGCCACGTCTACATGTTCTTTGAACACCTCCAGGGACTGTGACTCCATCACTTCCCTGGGCAGCCTCTTCCAATGCTTGACCACTCTTTCAGTAAAGAAATTTTTCCTAATATCCAATCTAAACCTCCCCTGACGCAACTTGAGGCCATTTCCTCTCATCCTATCACTAGTTACTCAGGAGAAGAGACCAACATCCATCTCACTACAACCTCCTTTCAGGTAGTTGTAGAGAGAGATAAGGTCTCCCCTCAGCCTCCTTTTCTCCAGACTAAACAACCCCAGTTACCTCAGCTGCTCCTCATAAGACTTGTTCTCCAGACCCTTCACCAGCTTTGTTGCCCTTCTCTGGACACACTCCAGCACCTCAATGTACTTGTACTGAGGGGCCCAAAACTTAACACAGTATTTGAGGTGCAGCCTCACCAGTGCCAAGTGGGGACTTCCCTCGTCCTGCTGGCCACACTGTTCCTGATGCAAACCAGAATGCTGTTGACCTTCTTGGCCACCTGGGCACACTGCTGGCTCATGTTCAGCCGGCTGTCAACCGAGATCCCCAGGTCCTTTTCCACCAGGCATCTTTCCAGCCACTCTTCCCCAAGCCTGTAGCATTGCTTGGGGTTGTTGTGACCAAAATGCAGGACCCAGCACTTGGCCTTAAATCTCATACAATTGACCTCGGCCTATTGATCCAGCCTGTCCAGATTCCTCTGCAGAGCCTTCCTACCCTCGAGCAGATCAACACTCCTGCCTAGTTTGGTGTCATCTGCAAACTTACTGAGGATACACTCAATACCGTCATCCAGATCATTGATAAAGATATTAAACAGAACTGGCCCCAAAACTGAGCCCTGGGGAGCACCACTTGTGACTGGCCACCAACTGCATATAACTCCATTCACCACAAGTCTCTGGACTCGGTCATCCAGCCAGTTTTTTACCCAGTGAAGAGTACACCTGTCTAAGCCATGAGCCACCAGCTTCTCTAGGAAGCTGTCCTAAGAAAGACAGTGTCAAAGGCTTTACTGAAGTCCAGGTAGATAACATCCACTAGGTGGGTCTCCTGATCATAGAAGGAAATCAGGTTGGTCAAGCAGGACCTGCCTTTCATGAACCCATGCTGACTGGGCCTGATCCCCTAGTTGTCCTCCACATGCCAGGTGAGCGCACTCAAGATGAACCACTCCATAATCTTCCCTGGTGCAGAGGTCAGGCTGACAGGCCTGTAGTTCCCCGAATCCTCCTTCTGACCCTTCTTGTAGATGGGTGTCATGTTGACAAGCCTCCAGTAATCCAGCACCTCCCCTGTTAACCAGGACTGCTGATAAATGATGGAGATTGGCTCGGCAAGCTCCTCCGCCAGCTCCCTCAGTACTCTCGGGTAGATCCCATCCGGCCTCATAGACTTGTGAGTGTCCAGGTGGTGTAGCAGGTTGTTAACTGCTTCCTCCTGGATTTTAGGGGGTTCATTCTGCTCTCTGTCCCCATCTTCCAGGTCAGAAGACTGAATACCCTGGGGATAACTGGTCTGACTATTAAAGACTGAGACAAAGAAGGCATAAAGTACCTCAGCCTTTTCCTCATCCCTGGTGGCAATGTTCCCCCCAACATCCAATAAAGGATGGAGATTCTCCTTGTCTCTCTTTTTGTTGTTGATGCATTTGTAAAAACATTTTTTGTTATCTCTTATAACAGTGGCCAGACTGAGTTCTAGATGGGCTTCTGCCTTTCTATTTTTCTCTCTGCATGACCTAATGAGAACTCTGTACTCTTCTCGAGTTGCCTGCCCGTTTTTCCAAAACTGGTAAACTCTCCTTTTTTTCCTGAGTCCCAGCAAAAGCTTCCTGTTCAGCCAGGCCAGTCATCTTCCACGTCAGTTCATCTTACAGCAAATGGAGACAACCTGTTCCTGTGCTTTCCTTCTTGAAGAATGTCCAACCTTCCTGGATCCCTTTGCCCTTCAGGACTGTCTCCCAAGGGACTTTCTCAACCAGTGTCCTGAGCAGGCCGAAGTCTGGCCTCTGGAAGTCCATGGTAGCGGTTTTGCTGACCCCTATTCTTACTTCACCAAGAACAGAGAATGCTATCATTTCATGGTCACTAAGCCCAAGATGGCCTCTGACAACCACATCTCCCACCAGTCCTTCTCAAGGTTGCTAAGTCCTTCTTAGTAGGTTGTTAAGGAAATGCAACCAGCTAACACCCAGCGTTCTCCTTCTGCAGGCCTGGAGTTAATAGCTGGTTGTGGTCAGAAGTGAAAATGAACTGTCACTAGTGAAATTCAGGCACAAACTAACAAAGGAGTTTGCCAGCTTGTGAAGTAACTAATCACACAGTATCAGCTTTGTAGTACAGATTTCATCTAAAATATATGGAAAGCAATTCAGTAAATAGTTCTTTCTATGTAACATTTCTATGCACATTTTATTTTCAAAAAGAAAATGTGCATGAAAAATGTCAGAACCCATTTTCAATGTGTATTAAGAGAAAAGAAAATCAGACACAGAGAGAAATTTGAAACTAACTTACTTTTTCTCTCCAACATAAGGCAGTACTAATCTGTATTTATATATTGCTTTCTGATCTGATAGAATCATAGAATCATAGAATGGTTAGGGTTGGAAGGGACCTTCAAAGGTCATCTAGTCCAACCCCCCTGCAAGGAGCAGGGACATCCCCAACTAGATCAGGTTGCTCAGAGCCCCATCCAGCCTGGCCTTGAATGTTTCCAGGGATGGGGCATCCACCACCTCTCTGGGCAACCTGTTCCAGTGTTCTACAACTCTCATTGTGAAAAATTTTTTCCTAATATCCAATCTAAATCTACCCCCCTCTATTTTAAAACCATTACCCCTAGTCCTGTCACAACAGGCCCTACTGAACAGCCTCTCCCCGTCTTTCTTGTAGGCCCCCTTGAGGTACTGGAAGACCGCTGTCAGGTCTCCCCCGAGCCTCCTCTTCTCCAGGCTGAACAGCCCCAACTATCTCAGCCTTTCTTCATAGGAGAGGTGCTCCACACCTCTTATCATCTTTGTGGCCCTCCTCTGGACCTTCTCCAGCTGGTCCATGTCCTTCTTATGTTGGGGGCTCCAGAACTGGACAGTGTTCTCCAGGTAGGGTCTCACCAGGGCAGAGTAGAGGGGAAGAATCACCTCCCTCAACCTGCTGGCCACTCTCCTCTTGATGCAGCCCAGGATGCGGTTGGCCTTCTGGGCTGCAAGAGCACATTGCCGGCTCACGTTGAGCTTCTCGTCCACCATCACTCCCAAGTCCTTCTCCTCAGGGCTGCTCTCCATCCATTCTTTGCCCAGCCTGTATTTGTGCCTGGGATTGCCACGACCCATGTGCAGGACCTTGCACTTGGCCTGGTTGAACTGCATGAGGTTGGCACAGGCCCACCTCTCCAGCCTGTCCAGGTCCCTCTGGATGGCATCCCTCCCCT
>JAAGAY010002525.1:0-16025 GCA_011801015.1 Ardeotis arabs
GGTGTAGGCCTTCAGAGACCACCCACTGAGCTTTGGCAGGTAATAATCTAGGATATTATAATACACTTATTTTAAATTAATTTATTGAGATGTTTGATCTGAAATCTTCATTACATGCACAGGAATGCTTTTGCTGCTAGAGCTCTGGTTTTTTACCAAGTTTATATTGAAGATGAGATTTCAGAATGGATTTTGTAATGATGTAGCATCCAGTTAAGTGAGTAAAAGTATGACCAAATTCTGCAGAAGGTAGCGTCGTGATATTTCTGTAAGAGAAGAAAATTCAGTCAACTGAGATCTGCTTTTACTGAACGGTGCTGGCATGTATCCTCATGCTCTGCATGTGTGTGCCTCTGTGGGTAATTATATTGTAAAAATCTGGCATGCGGAAGAATCATTGTAACTAAAGATCTAATATTTAATCCCCCCCAACTGTAATGTTTCTACAGAAACTTCTTTCAACAGAGTCACTGTGGGCAAATGATGGAAATTACTGTGTGTAAACATTTAAAATAAGGTGTTTGCAGTGTACTACGTAGGCTCGTTCCTCTGTCACAAAGCCACCAGACAGATTTTCATCTTACGGCTAACCAGATGAGGCATTCTGGCTAGATCTCTGTACGCTATTACAAAAGCATTCCATCTTCTCCCCCTCCCAGCCCCATCGTGCCCGATCAGTTATTCTGAATCTGGAATATAAAGCAGTGTGTATGTAACTGGGGAAAGAAATGGAATGTATTTATTGGTGGCAAGGGAGTTCAGCCCGTAGTGGGGCAAATGGCAGTGTGCGTAATGAGGTTCATCGCGTAAGATTTAGTAGCATTGTAAAGAAATTCCTGTCAAAGCGTGGCCCTGATAGGCCTTATCAAAGAGTACATGCTACTTATCTGTCTTTGGCAGAGAACTAACTCAGTTTAACTGTCAGCGCATCTAGAATCCTTCCAAGTCTGGAATTGTTGATAGAGTGCCAAATATCTTGGATTATGTGTTGTCAGAAAGAGTGAGATCTGTGATTGTAATATCAAACAAAGCGAATGTGGCTGTTTAATGAAATAATGCTGAGCTTTTAATATGGCATAACATAAGCCCAGATTTATTTTTTTTTCCATTTGGTAACATGAGCCATTTCAGTATTGCACTGGAGACAGGAGAGAGAGATAAAGACTTTTGGGATTACAGCTACCGATGTACGGATAGATAGCACAGACAAAACTAGCAATTTTTATGTTATTTTTGCATGATGGAAGTCTTATATACACGCTGTTGAAATGTTCTGGTCAATGAATACCTTAGTGGCATTATGAACATAGTATTAAATACATTGGAGATGAGACAATGTTATAGCATTCAGCAATGAAAAAATATCATTAAATAGGACAAGACAGCCTAGTGCTGAATGGTGTAATCAGCAAGTAGGCTATTTTAATTCTAACTCTCCATAAATCGAGATCTGCCTGCTTGCTATTTTATCTTTAAAAGCATATACACACAGACACATGCATACACAGGCTCTGTAAATAAATATGTTTTAATTTAGGGCTGGTAGTGACTGTTGTTTCTTTCGTAAAACTGGAGTCCTGTGTTAATTCTCAGAACAAGTTCTGCCAACTGCAGTACCAGTTTTTGTTATGGCATCTTCCAGTCCAAGTAATTCTAGTGGAGAAAGGGGTTTGCTCAGGGGTTCTTTGTTTATGGTGGTTGTTCCTGTGTCCCCTTCCCCAGTCAGCGCTCATCTAAAGTGCACACTGCTGGCAATTCTACCCATGATTTATGTGGTAGTGACAGTTGCATATGAAGAACCAGACCAATGCCACCAGGTCACATCATCTCAGTTCATTCTAAATGAGTAGATGCTCATCATTTTCAGCTCTCATGTTAAAGCTGCCATTAACTTTTGACATTCTTACTGTGAAGACCACAGCACCTTATATCCTTGCCTATCTGTAAGATATGTCTGTTAACAAGAACATTTAAAGCAGGTGAATAATTCTTGTCCCCTACCCAAAACAAAAAAAACCTCTTGACATTTTTTTTTCTTCACCCGTAACAAAGCCCTTGGTCAAATAGCGCCTACAAGCCTACATTTTCTCCATTTCCTTTTCAACTCAAGGGTAATAGCAGTTAAATGCAGTAAAATAAATGTTGATTGATGGAGTTTATTCATCATGCCAAGCTAATGAGGCATCATAAATATATTTTTGAATGTGTAAAATCCATTGGGGGTAATTGCTACAGTTGGATTCATTGTCATCTTGATTCGCTTGTCTCGGAATCGGGAACTAGCTGAGCGAGTCACTGTTGATTCAGGTTTTTTCACCCTGCAATGGTGCAAATAGATTCTTTTAAAAAATTCTCCAGAGAAGAGATGTGACAAAGCAGGCCTGTCTGTTTCTTGAGTTTATCCCCAGTGATGCAGTAAAAAGGTGGAAACAGATCCAGAACTTCAAGAAGTAAAATAAATTAGTGTTCCCATTTCTCTTCTGCTGACACGCTTTGTTTCCAGGATCTTGGCTCCGAGTACTTTTGTGGCTCAGCAGTGTCCTTGCTTTGTTTACCCACGTTTGCTACAGAACTGGTTTCTCTCCTAAAGAAAAAGCAAAGGATTACCTGTATGTATTACACCGTATATTGATAATAAAACAGTGATTCTGATCTGTGCATAATGTGCAAGTCTGCCGGTAGTGGTTACAAAATGTCTGCCAATGTTTAGAAATGTTTCTCATAATACAGAGAATTACAAAGGCTGGGATTACAAAGGCTGCTCGTTTGCATCTTAACTAGATACTTCCTCATTAGTCTGAGAAATGCAGGTCAAAGAACTCGGTCAAAATCTGGTCGTTTTGCTTCTGTGTACTGCTGTTCATCTCCAGGAAATTTGTGTTGAGTGAGTGAATATGGGCTCTCTTTTAATTATCATTATTATTTGTGCAAGGAGAAGCAAATTAACCTTTACCTGCAAAAATACCTCACTACGGTGCCTGTGTATTAATTCAGTGAAAGGTTTGTCATTCCTGTTGATATCTTACTGTGTTTTGCAAAGTTCAAGAGAATAATATTTTAACATCCTATTCCTTTGGGTATGATGATCACACAAGTTAAAATTTCCTGTAAAATGAAATGTTACTTTTAAGATCATTGTTCTTTATGCATAAGAGTGGAAAGAACATGATGCATTTGTAATGGAAAAGAGCATTGCTGTGGAAAATGTCAGCATAAATTGTTCCTCTCGTGTATACAGGGGTTCTGGTGTCAAAGGTAAGTGTTCTGGTATTAAATGCCCTGGAATTTCCTTAGCTATAGCAAATGTTCTCAGACTCAGCTATGTATTCTGAGGATCAGCTCGTCTGATTTGGTACTCAGTTACGAGAACCTGACACTCGCATTTATCATGAACAAAAACCAGTACAAGTAGCAACATCCTGACTTGCCAGAGAAAATTTTCTTGCTGTCCTCCTTACTCCGTTCAGGTCTTAAATTACGATTCTGCCTTGGGAAAAGCGTGCAGATGTTCTTCCAACCCAGGCATAGTATGAACAATTCAGTGCAATGAATTAAAACAGAAGGTGAAGGCTCTTAAACTGGACTCATCTGAACGATTCAAACCGAATAATCTTTCATTGGCAAAAACTTGAAATATATCGAAGTGTTTTGCACCTAGTTTTTTGTGGAATGGGATGTGAGTATGAAACTATGACATTTACTCTGTAACTGTGCTAAACTATTGGTACGATGGCACTAGTTTGACCTTGCCTCCGTAAATGGGCTGCACGTTGCCCTGACTGGAAAAGGCGTACGGCATCTCGCCCGGGTGTCACGGCTCAGGTTCGCGAGAGCCGCAGTCTGAATGCGTTGAACTGGAGTTTGAGCTGACGGGGCAGGAACGGAGGCCCTGTTCCGTGCGGCTCCGCTCTGCGGGGAGTCCAGACACAGCCCACGCAATGTGACTGATTACGTTTGATGAAACGCGGATTAAACCAGCAATTCGTGTGAAGGGATGAGCACGGGGGAGGGAAGCTGCATCTCAGGGCTTGTGTTTTAAGAGTCCAGGAGTATGGTTAAGAAAATCTTTCGCAAAGTCTGTGTTTCCCATTTGCCTGCTATCTTGCTTCCAAGGAGGTTAAGGAGATAAAATGCAGGTTTGGTTTTTTTTTTCCTTTTGTAGCCTGGCAGAAGTTTAGGTGAAAGTACAAAGGCATGTATGTAAATTACTGTAGGCTTCTTTTTATGCTGATTTTGAAAATGTGAAACAAGGCGTGTTAATAGTATTTTTATGATCTATTAAGCTCTGAAAATGTTCTCAGGACTTAGTTTATAAATGTCTATCGGTAGTTCAAGTTTACACGTTAGCTTCTGGACCCTAAACCTTGTTTCTGAAAAATTCCTATTAGAATTTTTTTGAGCCATTTAATATTTGTTTATTTGGTTTTACAAAGTATAAAATAGAGGTAATTTTGGCAACCTCAGAGGTGATATAGGTATTGTGTAATATACATCAGTTATTGTGTGTTATAGAGTCTTAAGAATGTGGACTTAAAAGCGTAACACTTGGAGAACTGCAAGCTGATCAGAAATCCTCCAAAATATCTACATGTATACAGCAGTGTTCATTATAGTCTTAAAAATATGTAGGGAGAAGGATGTTGTCTGGTGAAATGTGTTTATGGAAAAGTTGAATTTTGGGTTTGCCTTCAGAAGGGGTGTGAGAACCTACAGCACATCCACTAGACTGCTGTTCATTCACAAGTGCCCTCAAGTGACTTTTCTGAGCAATATAAACTCTTCGTTTTCCTCAAAGAGCAGCTGTTCCATTCCTTTGTTCATTTTTTTTTTCCCTTTTCTGTACTTTTTCTTGTTCATCTGTGTGTGTATGCAAAGCCAGGATCCAAACCAGAGACAGTATTCAAGTTGCACGCACAGTCGGGGTTTATGAAGTAGCATAACAGCATTCCTGTTTCTAATAATTACTGCCATTCCATTTGCTTTATTTTCCTTTAGTGACGAGTAAGCTGGCTTTTTAATAGACCTATTTATTATAAGTTACAAGATATTTCTCCCAAGTGGTAACAGTCAGTTCAGAGCCCACTGTTTTGCACGTGAATTTAGGATAGACATTTTTTTCCCATATGCATCCCTTTCCATTCATCTAGAGCACAAGGCTGCCACTTTGCCACCATCACCTGACACGGATGCAACTAACATTAAATATTATATGAAGATTTGTTGTTTAAGAGAAGGTGTATATAGCATTGTTTGACTTTTAAAGGCTTAACAGATCAAAATAATGAAAATAAACTGCTCCTGTGTTAAGTATAGGAGAATGCCCATGAATTTTAAACAACTGGCCTCAATTATCCTTCCTGCCATGGTGCTTTCATTCAGATAAGCCTGCAGCAAAGCACTTGGCCTGAAGTTGTTCATATTCTGTGGTCTCTCCATGGAAACAGTCTTAAGCCATAGAAAACAATTCAATTTTAAAAATGCTGAATCTCCTTTCCACTTGGCTCCTAAAATAACTTTTAGTTCAGCCTCACATGTGCTGATTGCAAGTTAACCAGGCAAAGGCTGAAGGATGCTGTTAGAGTCATTTTAAGGAGAAAGTTAGGGACATTGTTGTGACGCTTGCACATCAGCTGCTGGTGTTTTCTTAAAGAATGAGCTGTTTCTTCACCACTAAATGTTAATATTGTGGCCCTTTTGGAAAGCTGAGGATTATGAGCTTTACTAAACTTGTATTGTGGAATCCTGACATGAGTTAACCGTTTGCATTTTTTTTTTCAGATGCAGAAATTACAGTTAAGGTTTCTTTTTCAAGCTCTTTTGGCAGTTGCTGGTCTGAATGCAAACAACCTTGTTTGTATTTCTCAGTTCTCTCCAAACAAAACCAATTTTTGCAAAATGCATAGGAAAGGAAAAAAACCCACCATTTTGGATTAGTCACGGTTAGCCTGAATATTAAGCTCAGCAGACAGTTTCAATAGCTATTAAAATTAAATTTGTGTTATAAGTTCCCTTGGAACCGAATACTGGTTCATTTCACATCCTTTTCCCCTCCATAGTAAATTTGCCTTGAAAGAAGATTGTATATGAGAAAACAAACCAAATTATTCTGACCATATGTCAGGGATACCCAGCAAAGTATATTTTGCAAACATGACAGCTTGATCCAAAAGACATGAGAAAGTCTTTCCTGCTTTAGTGATTTTAGGTAGTGTGTACTGTTGTGAATAAATTAGATATTTTACTGCTATGCTGGTGACAGACAATACCCCCACTATTCACAGGGTTGGGAACTGGCACAAAAAGATAAGTCAAGACTTTCCTGAATGGATGCCAGACCCTTTGTGAACTGTCTGAAATGCGCTAGAGAAATGACCAGATTATGTTGATTCCTTATCACTGAGAGAAAAGCAAATGCTGTACAATTGCTCCAGTCATGTTGCCATGACATGACCTTCTTTGGGTAAATCATGATCTCCTTTTGGAAGAAAAAATATTTTTATCTTAATTTTCAAGGCTCCGCCTTATTTTAGTCATTTTTTCCTCTTTGTTTGTCACCTCCGCTCTGCCAGCCTCTCGCAGTCTGATGTTCCCCTGTGCAGCAACCAGGCTGTTCACCTTTCAGACCCTCTGTGCCCATTGTATTTTCTCTGATCTTGAATGGTATTGTTTTCCTCTCATCCTTTGGCTCTTTCTGCAAGATTAATGTTTCCATCAGCCTTCTACTGCTGACTCATTCCTGATCTCTTAACTGACTTGCTCCCACAAACTGTAATATGTCAACCTCCCTTGTTGGAGGGAATGACCAAGAAAATAGATGGATAGTTAAATAACATTTTATAATTTCCCTTACTGTCTGTGTCTGTCAGGTGTCCTGCCTATGAAGCTTAAAAATTTAACCTGTTTTGTCTGTATTATTGTGTGTGTCTAGCCACGGGCCTCTAGAACCAAGGCAGACACTGAATTTGCTGTTCTTTTAGAGATGATTGTCCTTTGTTGAGAAGCTGCACAGCTACTTTATTTCCTGAGAATTCTGTGTATTTTTCTAGTGTTTCTCATCCATGAATTTTCAAGCTCGTCATTTATCTCCCTGACTATCCCTACTCACGTATATTTTTTTTTTTTGAGTTATTTCTTAGCATGGGGGAAAATGGGATTCTGCAATTGATTTATTTACCAAAGAAAGGCTGTAATAAAGCTAGGCACAAGCCTGGGCTCTCTTGATTTCCTATTCTCGCAGCTATCATAGAACCACAGAATGGTTTGGGTTGGAAGGGACCTTCACAGGCCACCCAGTCCAACCCCCCTGCAAGGAGCAGGGACATCTCCAACCAGATCAGGTTGCTCAGAGCCCCGTCCAACCTGGCCTGGAATGTTTCCAGGGATGGGGCATCCACAACCTCTCTGGGCAACCTGTTCCAGTGTTCCACCACCCTCCGTATATAAAATTTCTTCCTCATGTCTAGTCTAAATCTACCCTCTTTTATTTTAAAACCATTATGCCTTGTCCTGTCACTACAGGCCCTCCTAAAAAGTTTGTCCTGATCTTTCTTATAGGCCCCCTTTAAGTGCTGAAAGGCTGCAATAAGGTCTCCCCAGAGCCTCCCCTTCTCCAAGCTGAACAGCCCCAACTCTCTCAGCCTTTCTTCATAGGAGAGGCGCTCTGATCATCTTTGTGACCCTCCTCTGGACCTGCTCCAACTGGTCCATGTCTTTCCTGTGCTGGAGGCTTCAGAACTGGATGCAGTGCTGCAGGGGGGGGTCTCACCAGAGCGGGGCAGAATCCCCTCCCTCGACCTGCTGGCCACGCTGCTTTGGATGCAGCCCAGGATGCCATTGGCCTTGTGGGCTGGGGGCACACTTTGATGGCCCCTGTGGAGCTTCTCATCTACCAGCACCCCAAGGCTTTCTTGGCAGGGCTGCACTCAATCCCTTCATCCTCCAGGCTGTATTGATACTGGGGGTTGCCCCAACCCAGGTGCAGCCTGTAATTTCTTCCTTTGTCAAACTAAGGCACAGCAAATAAAAATCCAAATGGTTTGTGGTTTTGGTTATACCAATTTTAGCATATTTTTTATTTTGTAGAGAGATTGTCTCTCTAGTTACTGAGATACTTAGAATCTCTCAGGAAAATTAAATCATATTGCTTCTTATTTTTCTTCCTCAGCTGCTTCTGTGTTGTTATAACTTCAGTTAGATACTTGAGAGAGCTAGATGAATCTGAAAACTGTTGTTTTCAGTCTAAAGTATGTGTTGGATCTGGAATAAAAGTGATGAATGATAGGTTTGTGAATAAGAGCGGGTACTTTATGCTTTGGTTCTATTGTACAGGGGTCCTGGTAACAAAGCTAGGACACAGGGTTGCAGTTGATGCCGTATGGATGCCTACCTGCTTTCGGAATGATGCTCTGTCCTCAGGGGTTGCACGGTGGCAGAAGGGACTGCAGGGTGGGGACAGTGGTTTATCTTCACACTAGTAGGTTTTCTCAGTGGTTAGCAACTGGAAACTTCCTCCTGACCAGTACTGTAATGATGGAAGATAGAAGACAACATGTTTGATTTCTGTAGCTTCCAGTACAGCCGCCTGGGAAGAGAGATTTGAAGTCTGCAGCAGAAGAATGAGCAGGAGATGGCTGTAGCTGTGAGGAGCCAGAAAGACAGTGTCTGACTTCAGGCACCAAAATGTCTTGCAGTGTCTCAGCTCCTGAGATACACTGGCCTGTGAACAGACCACTGAGGAGATGAGAGGAAACCTGTACAGCTGGAGCTGCCTTTTGAATTGGTATTTCATTTTCCAGAGCTGTCAGACCAGTGCTTTTCACATGCCCCAAAATTTAAAACAAACTGGAAATATTTCAGAATTGTGAGTATACACAGTCTAATCTGTTTAATTGCAGTCTGACAATATGAAATCAGTTCTGAATGTATATCATTCAGTAAAATAATAATTACCATAGCAACACACACTATATCTGAAACATAGCCCTTCCCTACAAAAGCCCAGAAACAGACAGCCTGAACTCTTCACACAGCTCTAAGAGCAATTAGTGAGGTTTCTTCCCTTTTCTCAAATCACTCTGTTTGAAAGAGACCGACAGATGTCGAAAGGTAAACAACAATCAAATCTTGTTTCTGTACTTCAGCCTTAATTAAGGATAAATCAGTGTATTGTATCTTCTGTGGCAGAGATTGTAACTGATTTTGTGCACCAAAGAGAAAAGTGCAGTACAGATGGGATATCATCTTGGTGCTTTCCAAGTCCTGCTCACACTTGGCCCGAAGGAAGATGCGTGTTCTGTGGCCTTTTTCCCAGAGTTTTTATGAAGAGTGTAAAGAGAGTTATACTTTTGGCTATGAACCACCAGTAAAGCTCCCAAGCAGGCAGCCACCGGGACTTTCAAGAGGGCCTTCCACTGCAGGTTAGAATTTTAATCTGTATTTCTTGAAATATGGTGGGTCAGATAGAGATGTGACAGTATTTTATTGTGTCACTTTCATGTTCGTAAATACATAGAGACTTGTTTTTTTGTGTGTGTTGCTAAAGAATATTGGAAAAGTACAGAGTGGCTTTCTGTGGGTATCCTCACAAAATGAGGTAAAATGCTTCATTTTGAAAAACTTCACACATTCTCCTTTACCTGAATTTTTTTTTTTTCCCCAGAAAGTCCTGTTAGATCCTGATAAGATCCA
Organism: Ardeotis arabs; assembly: GCA_011801015.1. NCBI lineage: Eukaryota > Metazoa > Chordata > Aves > Otidiformes > Otididae > Ardeotis > Ardeotis arabs. Next base: position 9,688 of record JAAGAY010002525.1, read on the forward strand.
TGTTTCAATTTCTAAGTTTTACTTCTCTATGGAGAACATCAGTGAGTTTGGCAGATATTTGGAGCCAAAGGTGTGTGTGAGTGCATGGAATCAGCAAGCCAGAGTTAACCCTAGTAATGTAATGCACTTCAGTCACTTTGTGTAATTACAATGGTAACATCTATGTGAACATTGCTTGATTTTGTTTATGGGTGTACGTGTTCATATGCATGAAGAGTTTTTGCATTGTTCTTAACCGATACTGGTACTGTCGGCACAGTTCAGATACCTGAATTCAGAGTTCTCAGTCACAAAATAATTTAAAAATTTGGTCTAAGAATGAAGTAAAAACCAGCAGTGGTCTTAGGTGTGTAATTTGTTCCCCTCTGTAGCTTAAAATGACGGAAGCAAGGATGAAGAGACCTTGCCCTGCGGGGAGTACAAAGCTGCTGCGCTGAGTGAATGATAGATGACTACACTAAAAATGATTTTCTTTCTAGAATGAATTTAGAAGTCATTGGGTCCATAACGTGACTCCTATGGTCTATTGCCCTTGGATTGTTTTATTTTGGTGAGGAAGAGAAACTATTTTCAAAGATCAGTTTATTTACAGAAGTGCTTACTGGATGTGCAGTTGATTTCCTGCCCGTTATTCCATCAGCAGCAGTAATTGTTCAGTAGGTGCAGTCAGGATGTTTGACCAAAACCCATGGTGCTAAAAATATTGAGGATTCACTTACAATCTTCCTCTTAAATATTTAGGAGTGATGACAAGCCCTCTGCCGTAGTCTGTCGTTGATTTACATAAGATATGTTCATTGCTACAGGTAAAAAATGTGTTTTCTTCTTTCTGACGTAGTGGAAAGGTATTTTCAGTTGGATCCAAAGACACACGCACGTGCTGTCCTTCTGTAGAGAACGTGCCAATTTTCCATGCTCATCAGTAAAGGATCCATTAGGAACCCTCGCCCCATTTTCGTTGAGAATTCCCTGATACCTGACCCGTGTAGATTCCCCAGGTACATAAGAACATTACATCACTAGCATGGCTGATTTGTACCATTTCGTTAAGCATTACATAAAGACAGTATGAGAATTTTAAAGCCAAATTTTGCTAATCAGTTATATGTGTACAATTATTTACCATTATTTCTTGATGTAACTTAGGACTGTGTCAGGAAATATTTTAAATTAACATTTTTATGTGCGAAGGACTATAGACTAACAGATAATATCAATTTTTACATTCTGTTCTGCATGTTCAGAGGAGCTTCATATAAAACAACCAATTTTTGCGAAGTAATTTGTATTCAGAGAATTATTTCTTTCACTACATGCTCAACATGTACAAAATACAAATAGAAATGTGGGGGAGGAACAAAGAAATATTTTTCTCTATATAAATGCAGAATCATGTCCTTTTTCACCACTTTGTTGATTACTTAACACAGCAAGTGTCTGAAGGCATCCTGTTTTCAGCAAACTAGTTCTTTGTGTGTATGAAAATACCAGTTTGATAACTCAGCCTGGTTTTTTTTCATTCCTTCTCCTATTTATTATTTTGTTACAGTGGATTTTCAAATTTTTATCTGTGTTTCTGTGGGGAAGAATTTGTAGTTTTCAGTTGCTTAGATCCACAGCAGTAACAAAATCCTTCGGAAGGACTTTTTCCGGGAAGCAAGAACACGTTTGTATTTTCAGTTTAAATTACTTCTTTATTCGCATTTCTTTTTCCTAGCCTGTGCTTTTCTGTGTTTCCATAACAACAGGAAAACTCTTTCTGTAGTGTCTTAGTATTTTTTCAGCAAAATACTGGTTTTGTTTCCCCTATTTTCTCTCTTTTTTTGGATTGATATAGAAATGAGTACAAATTGGAACTGATAGTGGGAAGAACAGTTCTCTTTTTGCTCGGTGAGATATTCATAGGTCAAGATTGCTTCTGACTTGCTGTAATCAAATAAGTTTTTTTTTCTGGGAAATATGCCCACAATCTTCACATTTTCTACATTTTTTTTTTTTTTCTTATTATTTTGCAGACATATATCATAGCAACTCAGTCTCCAGCCAAAGAGCTCTGAGAGGAGCTTGCCAGCACCTTTCTGAGCTTTGGCAGGAGGTGATGGCTTGGGGAGACGTGGAAGGCTAAAGAACACTCTCTGCTCATTAAGTCCTGTTCCTAACAGCCAGACGAGCCAGGCCTTGGTATCACTGGCACGTTTCAGCGGATGCACCTTTTGGCAGTGCTTTCTGATTAAAAGGGCTTGATTTTATTATTTTGAACCACACCTGTCAGTTTGAAAGCATCAATTCGATTTTGTGTGTGTGTATATATCTCTAGAGAGATTGTTTGTGACATAATGGATAGAACACTGAGAAATTTCCTGGCTTTCCATTGATTTCCCTCCCGCCCTGGCTATCCCCTATTGCTATTTCTGCTTTAAATTTATTTAAACCTTAAATTTGTTAAGTATCATTACATTTATGTAGCAACTTTTGATTTCAGCTTGAGAGTCATATAGTAATTGTGAACAGAGAGCATCTTGAAGTTACTAGGTTGTAATTTTTTTGTTTGTTTTTTGATATTGAATCATTAATCTGGAAAAATAGTGGTAAAGAGAGTTAGTAATGTTTTGGTGATACTTTGATCATAAAGAAGTGATCCTGTTTATTAAAGGTAACTTTTTAGAATTTCAGCACATAGGGGATTAGTGTCACTCATGTATTTTGAACCCTGATGGCCTTTAAATGTGGAGGGTACCTGCTGAAAATTCAAGAGTCTTTTCTATCATGTGGAGACCGAATTCAAGGTCAGTCACTGTTGACAGGAATACTCTTTGCGATTCCCTCACTTTGATATCAAACATTAGAAAAATAGAAGAGTTGATAGCATATCATTCTGAGTTAATTTTTTGATAGTGTTCAAGTCAGCATTAATGTTTATCTTCTGTCCTGTAGAGTCTGTTTTGTACCATATCTTTAGTAAGAAAAAAAGTGATTAATAAGCACAAACTTACCAGTCGGAAAGCTGATTGGGAAGACTATGTTGTTATGGACATATTTTTTTCTGATGGTTGTGCATAGCTCTTGCTTTTTATTTTTTAAATATTCCTCATAAAATTAGCAAAGTGTTAAACCGAAGGTATTTATAGTAGCTGGAAGAGTTTGGTACCAACAGATTTTAGTGGGTACGAATTCTAATACATGAGCAGATGGTAGCACCTGCAAAGTTACAGATGTATTTATCCCTTTGTGCAAAAAGCAAGTCCTATTGTGTTTCTAAAGACTGATTGCTGAGAGTTTGCTTCCAAAAACCCGTTGTAATCGCCACAGTAAATCGAAATGGTAGAGAGAAAAGGCTAGTCATTCTGGAAGGTCACTTGGGAAGATGTATGCTGCGTGTGAAGGTTACTACAGAGAAAGGCCAGTTTGTTTTCTGTACGCTTCGTTCTCATTTTGTGTGTCAAAGATCTAAACCATACTGTTAAACTGCGAGTATCTTGAAGTCTTTTGGTTTAACAAGATGCATTGAAAGGTTTCACTAGATGCAAATCTTATTTCATGTGATGTTGAAATGTTTCTTTTCTTTCAGTTCCACAAAATTTGCCATAGTTGTTATTGAAGATTTCTTCACTGGACTTTGGCACTGATCATTATTCCTTACTCCATTTTATTTTCCACTTTCACTAGCTTCATTAAGTATCTCTCGATGAGGATTAAAAAGATGGGTTGGAGGTCACATCATCCTCGCCAACTTGTAATTATGTCCCTATTATCTCTAAAATCAAGACTGATCTTATTAAGTAAGGAGATTTCCCTCCCACTCCCTTGGGCATGCTAACCTGATTAACACAAGGTCATTCGCAGATTCTTTAAGTTGCTTGAACTACTTGTTTTTTTGCCATATTCTAACAAATATGTTGCTTTCCATCCTGTGCAATTAGGTTGCCCATTATGTCAGACTTCTACATTCTGTACGCTTTGCTGAGTATGTTGGCCTCATATCTTGAAGATGGATGTAGTCCACTGCAATCTCCAGTTTCATGAGTGGCCCTTCAGATTAGGCTTCTCATGGATCATGAATCCTGGAGCAGAAGTGCTCTGCTTTGTCCTGGCTGCATTCCAAGACAGTTTTATTCTCCATGTTATTTTTCTTCATTTCCTGACTAACAACAGCAAAGTATCTAGATATATTCATCAGTCCTACAGATTTCAGAGTTACTTAGCTACCAGGGCATCCTGGCAGGCATCTCAAGACATTGGATTTCAATTGTTTCAGACCTCTGCTCCTACTCTTTTTTTAGTTTGTTCTGTTCTTTTAGAGAATTATGGAGAAAGTACTGCCGTGGGCCATTTGTCTATACTTTCTGTGCTGCTTCATGCCCTGTATATTAAGCAGCATGGAAATAACTCTTAAGCTGAACACTGTGTCCAATTCTGCTGCATACAGCTTAAACACAGACCCTAGTAGGTCTGCAGGAAAGGCCACCCTTCCAAGTATGGAATTCCTGCCCAAGGGAAGAACAGCAACACCAAGCATGTTCTTGGATATTTACCGGGTAATTGAATACTTCTCTCTTCGGGAAGCTCTCCAACAAATTCAGCTTAAAGTGTCAACAAAACTATTGTCCACCACTGGCCTGTAAATCTTCTTGGCATCCAAGTCATAGTCAGCAAGCTTTTTCAGTGTATCGTAGTACATTTTAATGTGTTGGGCAATCAGCTGGAAGCAAATTATTAGGAAGAAAAATTAAGACTGGTTTTGTCTTTTGTCTTGCTAACTGTTGCGTTAAACTGTAGGCGTCTGTGTGAACGTGAAATGTCCTAGGCTAAAGCACTGGCAATTTACCTGTCTCTGCATGACATCAGTAATTATTGATCAGCAGATGCAATAGGAACAATTCTGTGCTGTTTTAGAAATGGTGTAGGCGTTAGATGCATTTACAGTAATTACCTATTTACAGCTAAAATCAGAACTGAAAGAAAAAAGATACAGGACCGTGTTCGCAAAATGTCATGCCCTCTTTTGTGTTTGAAAAGTAAAGCAAATATTCTTCTTGTAACCCATGTGCACCAGGCATATATGCAGTTATTACCTTTTTGTAATGTATGCATACTTCCAGCGTCCCACTGGGGTCTGTTTGCTTTTTTTTTTTTTTTTGTGATTTCAGTTCATAAGTAACAGGTCTTTTTGGAAACAGCAGGAGAGAATTTTTCAGGAATCCCCATCGCCTTTTGTGACTTCTTACCCTCTGAAAGACTTTGTGTTACTGGAGCCTCGTCTCTGCCTGAGGTAGGCAGGGATATGAGGTTCACCAGGCTCTGCAGAGCCAAGCCGTGTGCGGGAGCAGTGGTTTCTAATGAGCGTTGGGAAGTAATTCATTCTTTCCTAACTCTCCTGGGGAATGAACAGTTCACTTCAGCCATTCATTATAATGATATTATATTCTAAATTACGGTGCAATAGTAATAAATACATTGCTACGTAGTATAAAGGGGAGTTTTGAAATAAAATTGTCCTCTCTAGATGTCAATTTTTTTGTTGCCTGATCTCCGTTTTATGTATGATTGTGACCAGAGCTCCTAATTTCTATTTCCAGTCTTACAGATATCTGTGCTTTGGGGGCAAAATTACACATGGCCTCATTCTGCAAGGTGCTGCGGTAGCTCAGCTATTTATGTTGTTTTGGAGAAATCGACATGTTCATCCCTGGTTTTATTTGCTGATTTTATTTCTAGAAACTTTTGTAGAGAAAGATGAGAATGTTATATTTTTCCGCGTATTTCGGCATCCCAGCTGAATGCTGGTTGTTTCCAGCTGCCTGACGTGCTTTGTTCTGCAGGAAATTGCGAGTCAGGTTCTTGGTGCTCTCCTGTATTGGTAAATTTTAGACAAATTTAGAGTACAAAGATGGTATCTCCTGAGATCAAAGATCTCATCTATAAAGACTTTTGTGCCCTTGTTGTTCCAGTGCCAGATCTGGGAGGAGGAGGTGTGCGTGCATGGGGGGGAACGTGAGACTCGCTGCTTTTAATCAAATTGTTGCTCCTTTTACGGTTTTGCCCTGTAATGTGTGTTTTATACCAGAGATTATTCAGCTCTTGAGCCTGCCAGAACTTGACATTTGTCATTATATTAAAAGCTTATTCAAAGACAGCAAATAAAACACTTTTTCTTATGGGTAAAATTCAGACAGACAAATCCAGCTGTTGCATGTAAAAATAGCTACAGATGTCCTCAACAGGAAAAAGGGTTTTCACACGTTGTTATAGCAACAGAAATTCAGTAGAACTTTTAAGATTTGATATTGTCTATTTTTTTTTAAATTTCCATTGAAAAAAAAAAAAATCTTGAATAATTT
>JAAGAY010002526.1:0-40116 GCA_011801015.1 Ardeotis arabs
CTTTATCTCTACTTAAAAAAAAAAAAAAAAAAAAGAGCAAATGACTGCTGTATTTTATAAATTAACTACAAGTAGGATAACATTTGGTTCCTTCAGGACAAATACTCCTTGATGTCTGACCACTTGGCACTGTTTCAGTATAAGCTGAAGAAACCACTGCAAAAGGCAATTCCTCAATTTTGTTTCACTGTGCTTGCAGACAGGAATGTCTGTAGAAACCCATATCGAACAGGGCAAAGATTTACATAGTATCTGCATATTTGCCTGAATTCTGTGAATGTAAATGATAAATATTGTATCTTTGAAGTGATTAGTTAAAGGTATGTATTCAGACCCAGAAAAGTCGTCAGTAATTAAACATGTGGAAAAAAACCATAACAAAATAAGAAAAATTGGCCTGTGTTTTTTGTATTGGTTAAGAACAGAAAAACTAAAAAGGAATCAAATTAGAGAATGTATTAATATTTTAATGCACAAATACTTTGCAGGTTATTTGGCTGCGATTACAGTATTGATATAAATGCATAGGAAATTTATCTTGAGGAATAAATACCAAAATATCGCAGGACAATCTGAGAGACTGAAATAAAACAAACCCGTCATACTACTCTTGTCTGTCAGTGCTTGTGAAAGTGAATTATGGTTTCCTGTGTTGGATAAAATGAAAATTTAAAAACGTTCCGTCTAATCAAATCAGCTCATATCATCATCTTCCACTAGGGAGCAGCATTTTGTTTTGGGAAAAGACGTGTTTTGGTAGCCGTTCTGTATTTTTCTTGCGGTTTTTGCAGTATCAGAGCTGAAATACAATTATGTGAAGGAAGGTTACCTGTTAAAACCATATATGCAGGGAATTCTTTTTCCTAAGAAGGAGAAAACAGTCCACACGTGCTTTTTCACTAATTCGTAGGGATTTGCTCATCTTTTGCCCCATCTGACTTTAAAAAAACCAACAAACCAAACAAAAAAGTAGCACTGAGGCAGAGGGCTGCAGTCATTCCCAAAGGAACGTAGCGAGTTGCTCCTGGCAAGTGGGAGAACAGAGTGTCTGATGAGTCTCTTGTCGCAGCATTTTCCATGTAGCAGTGATTGTTACAATCTGCGTTCATTCTCTATAGGGAGTAGTTAAGTACAGCTCCAAGAGCTTCGCTGAAGCATGAGGCTCTGGCAGCTCGCTGGGTAGCATCTCCCATACTTCAGCTGCTGCAGATCCCCAAAGCAAGACTGTATTAAAAACACTCGAAAGTGATGCTGAGAGATGCAGGAGACCAGCGTTTACAACTGACAATGATATGAAACAGGTGGTATTCTCTGTGTATAGACAGCTGAAAACAGCAAGATGTATGAAAGATGACTTCCACTTTCATGTCTGAAAGCTACAGTGATGCCTGTAGGCTTGTTAGTTCCTATCATATGTGCAACTCAATTCACAGTGGCCTCTTGAGCAAGAACTTGGTATTGACTGGCTGTGCATAGGGGTTCTGTTGGCCATGAGCTTCTTGGAATACAGCTTTGCCTTCACTGCTGCAGTTTTTTCTAGGTGTATGTAAAGCCACTGTGTGCGTGAGAAGGTAAAAGCTATTTCTTAATCCCAATAGTCTGTCTTGTGCATCCAAGCCTGCAAAATCAGGAATAATGGTGTGTTCCTTTTGGAAGCAATGATGGCAGGTGTGACTGACCTTGCACAGGAATATGGTGGTTTCTGCAGATGCTGAGGACAGAGGGAAGAAAGCTGAAAAGACAGGGAATGCAAAGATAAGCAAGGGGATATGGAGGCAGAGTAGCATGGAAGTTCCTGACTGTTTTGGGGGGAAACAGAATGGTGCCAGCTAGGTAAGGTGACACACAGGTATTTGTAATCTCTACAAGGAATCTCAGTGAAATGATGGAACTAGCTGGAAAAAAGATGTGTGTTTCTGGGAACTAAGGTGTCGTCATTTGTACTGGAGATTACTGTCACTGGCTGTGACAATTGATAGTTAAATCCTCATTTATTCATTAGATGACTTAATAATGAGTGGTAACTGAGTTATTTCAGTTATCATATCTGTTTGATTCTAATACTCTTTCAACCAACTACACAATTACAGCTCCTCAGCTGCAGCGATAGATGTGAAAACTGCTGCACGTGTTGGGTTCTGGTACAGTCCCCATGGAAGATCATGTCTGTAATTGGGGAGCAAATAGGAATCTGCCTTTTAGTGCTGATACCTGCAGTGAGATCAGAAGCATTCCTCGAAAATCCTTATTTGAGGAGTTTTTAATAATATCTAAGTCCCGCTACTGGGCCAAGGTACAGAAATTACATCAATTAAATTCCTGGTGTTATGTCTCCCACTAGGAGAGAGGCTACAACATCGATGAAGATCAGGTAGATAATTCACTGAAGTTTGGAGAGGAAAGCTATTCTATATAGATTTTTGTTGTTGTTGTTGAAAAAAGATGACTGTTTGCAATGAGTGTCTGCCATCACAGTGCTATGTTTCTGTTCATTTCCAAGCCACATAGTGCTGAGGAGTTTCAGTCTGTAGATAAACAAGGACATGCAGGTGCCTCTGTGACTGGCTTTCACGGTCCACAGAAAGCTGGAGTACCCCATGGGACTTCATACCAAGTTCCTTTCTCTTCCACAATGGCTGTGTTTTGTCAGTTGGAGCTGCTGTTGACCAGAAATGAAGCTGTTATGAAAGCAGCAGGTATCTGGATTATTAACCACAGACATTTTATTCTCCTTTTTTTGAAAGTAGGTGTTGGCTGCCTAATTTTCCAATATGTATGGCAATTTTGTCTGCATACACAATGTGAAATTGTGCAGGTTTTTAAAAGCAAAATAAAGAAAATTAGTTGCCAGGAGGAATGCAAAAGCCATAGTGAGACTGTGCCTGTAAACTTTAGGGGTTCTAGAAAATGTCAGAACTTAGGTGTAAGTGAGATTTTAAAATTATTTGATTTATTATTCAGGGTTTTGCTGGTTTCTGAGAAGAATTGAATAGCAGTGTGGTGTGATTCATCCCTGTTTGTAATCCTGTGATATTATTTTCTCTTCTGTTACTTCACAATAGGAGTTGCTTCTTCAAGTCCCCTTTTCTACAGGATGAAGTCCTTCAGCCTGAGTAGTACACAGTCACAGACGGGGATTCTTTGGCTCAGGCTGATTCACAGCATCTCTATTGTAAACTGCTGACTGTCCTTGGAGTGACAGAGGGTGGACTTGGCCACATCACCGTGCAGGCTTGAAGCACCAGCAGTAATACTGTGTGTGACAGGTTGTTGTAGGGCGCAGTGGGCAGGGGATCTCGTTCATGCACACACTGGAAGGAAGGGCATGCCTCGCTCCTTACTTTACCCTGATCTCCGTGCTTTTCCAATACAATGATGCTAAAACGTTTGCTGTATGTGTAGGGACCTGGACAAGCCCACACAACAACTCATTTCCTTTCCCATTTGCCACTGTTTCAGCTCATGCAGATATTTTCCAGTTACATCAGAAGCTTCCTCAAAACTTTCATTTTTCAGAAGACATTTAGTTTTTCTGACTTATGCCACTGCTCTGCATTTTCTAGTTCCGCTTCACATTTATTTCTTCCTCCCTGTCCTTGTTTCTCACACAGATTCCTCCCTTCTGGGTGCACAGTGACTGTCACTGCTGGTGACACGGCTTCCCCGCAGCGCTGCTGTGTCAACCAGACCCTGCCGCTGCCTGGCTTCGACTCAGCCACACAAGGTTACTGCGAGCCTTTGCCTGGAGGATAATTAAACCACTCAAGGGAAAAACAACTCCTCAGCACATCTGGATGTGGAAACTTACTGCCATTAAAATTACCATTATGGTCAAATAACTTAGGAAAAAAAAAAAAGAGGACCTTATTACATAACAGAATGTATTCGTAACCTAAACTGAAATGAAAGGCATTGCTGCTTCATGTGGCGCTCTGTCAGCACTGAAACCTGTATTCAGCTGTTTAATTTTCCACTTTTCTCTTTAGCCTGCTTCTGGTCCTTCCCACGTACCTGACCCCAATGTTGTTTCCCTTGCTTGTGTTTTTATGTATTCTGTTGAGAACAATAATGAGGAGAAGCGATGATCAGCACAGAAGCTTGGTAGGTAGCTGGCACATGTAGAATCAGTTAACTGCTGCTGCCACCCACTTGTATGACCTGGGGAAATCTTCAGGCTCTCTGTACTTTAGATTCAGTCTGTTAAAGACTATTAAATGATAATAGTCTCTCCTTAGCAACATGGTTGTGAGAGGAAATGACAGAATCGCCAAGGCTAGTGAAGGGACTGTGCTTGTGAAAACTTACACATCATACAGGAGACTTAGTACATGGCGTGTATTTGTCTTCTGAGCTTTTTATTGCCAGGATGTGTGGATTAAACAATGAGATTAGCATCTGCCGTGTACAGTTCTTTCTATTCTTTCATCTTCCCAAGAAATCAGAAAAAGGCTAGAACTTGCTGCTCTTCAAGTCAGCTGCAAGACAGACACTGACTTCAGCAGGAAAAGGAGAGGGCAAAGCAGTGAAACTCTTTGCTGCCATTAATATTCTTGGAGAGAGAGGGTAGCAGCTCTGAAGATGAGTTAAGGGAAAAAAATTCTAACAGTACAAATAGCCCATGGTGAAAAGGATAATATTTGGCTTGCCTTGCTGATGAAGTGTATTTATCCTTCATGGAATACCCCTAGCAGACTTGGAGACTTTTATTTTAGTTATTCTTCTGCATAGTATTTTTATTACCAAGATGGGGCTTAATCCAAGTCCCCTGGAAACCAATTAGAGAACTCTAACTCGGCAGAACTGGATGAGCTTTGATACATGCATTATATTAAATATTTCTATCCATTAAACTCCCTCCAGTTGATGCATCTTTATAAGTTTCAAACAGTTGCACAACACTTCTCTAAACATCATTGCTGCAGACTTGATCCAGGAAGAATCATTTTGACCTAAATCCTTTTTAAGGCTCCCATGCTGCTCAGGCCTTTGTCTCAGATGTTTCTGCTTATTCTGGGCCATGCTCTATATGTTCTTTTCCATTTAGTATTGAGGTGGGGATTTTCTGTTTGTTTTGGGAGTTGTTTGTGTGTGTGTGTGTGTGTGTGGGTTAAATTCTATTTTAAAAATACTAGCCGATTTGAAGAGTTGAATGTTTAATTTTTACATTTGCGTCATGAGGGGAAAAATACGCATATGTTGAAGATTTGTAGCTCAGTTTAAGCTGGATGACCAAATCTGGTGGAAGCCAGTAATGCAGCTGCCACTGTGCCAAGCTGAGACATTATTTCATTCTGGAAGTCTCTGATGCCTTTCCCATCCCTGCCAAGGCATGTAGACTGGCTCAGAGACTGTATTCCTTTTGCCTTCTAAATTAGAGTGTAACTTAGGAGTTACTTCATTTCATGTTAGTTACTGTGTTCAGAACTGATTTTAGTTAAGTCCAATATCTCTGATGTTAAACACTCCTCAGTTTTTAGTTGCATCTTGGCCCATGGTCTACTTTGCCTGAGCAAATTGACTATAGCAAGTTGCACAAGTTCCTCTTTGACTTTATTTTCACTGTAATCCCGGTCTTGTGTTTGCCTCCTACCACATAATTCACCATCCCCCAAGGAATATCCTGCTTCATTAAAAGTAAAAATTTCTTCTTCTCAAATCAGAAGCATATGGAATTATTGGGGTTTAGCCCTAGTTAGTATTTATGTAAATAGACATCAATGTATCACTGCCAAATAGCAGTTAAAATCTTAGCTATGGGTAAAACATGATCTGCTTAAGCCCAGCATATTTTCCAACCTTCTGACTGAGTTTCTTTGGTTTTCACAAAAACTTGTAATGAAAACACACTAGAAATGCTTCTCCATATAATGAAACAGAGGAATTCAGAATGCTAGAGCAATTCATTATGAAGCAAAATAGCTTTTGTTGGACTTGGGTGAAGTTTCCCTCTAGCTGGATGCTCCCCACAATCTTGCTCATCTGCTTCCATGTGTGATAAGCTTTTGCAGTCCAATCAAATTCGAGTACTGGTCTAATCTCATATGCAGATATGCTGGGTACTGGGTTTTTTTCACGAGCTGGGCTGCCACTTCTTTTCCCCCTTGTCTTAAACATTGCAAAATGGATGAGCTGTGAGACTAGCTCTGCAGGCATGGGTGCATTGCACGGTATCTAGAGAAACACAGAGAACCACAGTTGCATGCATACCTGTCTGCATTTCCTCAGGAAGCTCTTTGGACTTGGACTAGAGATATTTGCACTGCCCTGGAACTCTCAAGGATTACTGGATTTTATTTAGCATCAGGAGTCTTTTTCTTCAAGTCCAGCTGTGCCACAATTACAGCACTGCCCCGTGCTCACCACCTGTAAAAGCGTGCCTGGTTGTGTTTCTTGGGTCGTGTTTCCTGCGGTTCTGCAAGCCTTCTACCTCTATGTCTTTCTAAAGCTCTGCTTTGTCATTTCTGCCTGCTAGGTGTGATGAGAAGATTTTTAGCTCTTTCTACATCCATCAGGCTAATGTCTGACAGGAATTACATTCTATCAAAACAACTTTTTTTTTTTCTCTCTGGCTACATTATTTTTTTTAACACACTACAATTTTTAAATGGTGGAATAAAATGTGTATACTTTGGTAGATAGTGAGCAAGACATCTGAACTAAAGCCCTTTAAAAATCAATGGGAGGATCACTGTTACCTGCAAAGAGTCTTGGATCAAGCCCTAGCCCCTTCCATTGACTGGAAGACCCTCAAAAACTTAGCTTCTAACTGAGATGTATTCAACTCTGAAACGCTCGCTTGTCAGTAAGCAGGGAAACTACTTGCTGGTAAATATATGTATGCATTCTTAGCAGATCTGAGGCTTCAAATATGAAATGGAACACAAGAAAATGCCCTTCCTTATTCAGGAGCCTTTAGATTCAAATCCAGCTTGAAAACGCTCACTACTGACAGAAAGACAATGAAGATGGTAAAACTGTGCAGAGATTTACTCTGGAGTCCTTACTGCTACATTTCTCTATCTTCTTCAACTGCAATTTGGGTTTTCTTTTTACAAATTCTCAACTTGTGCATGGCTTGATTACAGAAGTTACCCAGAGATGCTCTGGGCACCCATCTGCTTTATCTCCCCATTAGTGCCAAAAGAAGTGAAAGCAAATGACTGGTATAAATAGCCTCTCTTGGCTTGACTTGAAAACTGACCTAGAAACCAAGCCAGTAACAAACAGCAAGCAACAGCTTTTAAAAGGGGCTGTTTAACACCTGCTCACTTACAGAAGTTAACCACATCGCAAGGCAGCCCAGTCTCCCAAAGAAAATTAAATCAGCCCCCAGTTCTGTTCTAAACAGACGAGAACTTGGGATGTGCATGCTGGGTGCCTTCCCTAAAAAAGCTGCGGTTCCTACAGCCCTGTAGGATCACCCCTCATGTGCCTCTGTAGTACTGTAGGGGGTTTTTGCTGTCTGTTCTTGGAAGCAGTTGTCTGAGAAACAGAAGTGGTTGTGTTTATTCACAGCTGCAGGAGGAGACAGTTTACGTACCCTTTTCCCTCCTTACCTGCCCTTTCCTTTTTTTTTTTTACCTCCTGCCCTAAACAAACCAGCCCTTCCTGCCCAGTACTCTGCCCCAGAGGAAGGCCTTTTCTTCCTCTTTTAATGGGCAAATCTTTTGTTCCTTAAGTAAAACTATTTTTTTTTAATTTGCTTTTTCAACAGTCCCAGGAAATTTAAAACCTTCAGCAGAGAGGGTGGTTTTTTTCTACTGAAGCTGACTGAAGAAAGTGTCTAATCTTCTTCATTCTAATTTGACTTACCAGTTCACCAGAGTGGGAATGGGCCAAAATAATTACCACCTGAAAACAGCCTAGTGCAGTGCAAGATGAAATGACTGATAGGTGTTAAGGCTACAAAACAAAAAAGCAATAGAATCCTCTGGTCTGCTTTCCTTCATAGGTATGTCATACGACCTCACTTAAGAAAGAGCTAAACCATCTCCTGGAATTTGCAGTTACGCATTTTTAGGAAGACAGATGATGCTTCTGTGAGAGTCTAACAGCAGTTCCCTCGGCCACAGATTCAGTGCTAAGGACCTTAGGATTCATGGGCACAGTCCATTCCGGGAGGCGATACTGCCAGGCGAAATATTTCGCTTGGGCAGTGCCAAGCCTGCTCACATTATGTTCGGGTTTTTTTTCCTTTTAATGGGTAAATGAAATCTTCTGGTCTGCTGGCCCGTTACATCAGCACCTTCCTAGCCCAACAATGCCAGTTAATTGTCTTTAAGTTATAGCAATCTGAAAAAATAAACTTCTGTCGAGAAATGCTTAGCTGTTAGCGTTTCATATAATGCATGTTACAAAAGCGCTGTTGTGTTTACTTCCTATCTAGACAACCCTAATCATAACTTGATGATCTTTTGTATTTTTCATGTACCTGTCTTGGGGATTGTATAATCTTCCTTCCCAGGATCCACACAGTGTTGTCAGCTTCCATTAACTTACTGTAAATCTCTTAATATTTTTTCTAAATCCTTAGTTGCTTGAATCATATGATTATTTGAGAAGCTTAGCTTTCATTACAAAACTGTTCCTAGCATACACGGCTACCGATGAAGCTGGAAGACCTATATCCTACGGGCTCCACAACCAAAAAGCGAATGAAATGTCTCCCATGTATTTAAAAATAACAGAAAAAACTCCTAATCCTAAAGAAAATCCTCTGCTTTGGGCCATTAGAATTTCTCACTGGTTCAGGCTGATGATGTTGAGGAGGGGATTTACCAGTAAAACTATCGCAGCAGAGCTGCTGCTATGACTCGGGCAGCAGCGAGCCGGTAGGTGCAGAGAAGGAAGAAGTATTTGAAGAGCAGTGACAGGGGGTTTTACACAGAAGACTATTGTTCTACTAAAAGTCCTATTAAAAGGAGTATAAGAAATCTGTTTTAAACCCTAGATATTTGTAAAGAGTGCCTTATCAGAAAATACCAAGCTAAAATAATAAAATAGTGTCATTCCGTGTGTGGATGACCAGTGTAGAATATAAATTTCCTCATCTAATGGCTTTTGGAAACAAAGATATTGCAAGATAGAAGAACAGTCACTGGGTACAGTCCCTGCCATTGCAGGTGCAGCGTTTTATACTGTGTTACTGAAATTCATCTTGGAAGCAGGTACGCTTTGCTTTTCTCCTTTTCTTTCTCTACTTCATCTTTCTTTTTTTCCCTCTTTTCTCTCCTCTTCTCTTTCTGTTTCCCACTTGATTGTCATGATGCTCAGAGTTTTCTCAGTTTCAGCCTAAAGTTCTCTGATGTGTATGGAAAGGACCCTTTTACAGCGAGAACTATGTAGTATGTTAAGTGAATTTGAATCCCTTTTTAGTTTCCAGTGTGAATGTATGACACAACATAATATTTCAGGAAATGTGCTGAGTTTGCATACACAAGCATGATACTTGCTGCATAATAAAAAGGTATATTGGCAATTATGGGAATAAAATCTTCTTGTACCTAAGGCTGAATTCTGCTTCAGCTGCTCCTGACTCTGATCTTATATTTTCAAAGGCTTGCATCTTAAATCTACAGAGGGAGGTTTTTCAGGGGCAGATATACCAAGCAGATACTCAGTTTGATTTTTCAAATCCCAATTTCTGCTTTTGAAAATCATTCCCAAGGTCTGATACCCTCTTAAGCCTTGCGTGTTTTATCTGTATTCAGAAGACTTCATTTCTTCATGGCAACAGTGGAGTTTCTCCTTTTCTTTCTGAAAAGAAGATATAAAATTGAATAAAAATAACCCCCAATTTCTGCTCAAGCTTCATAGGCATAGGTATTGCCAGCCTAATACGCTCTCTCAGAAAATCAATGTCTTTTTTCTAATGCCCAAAACATATATCCCCAGTAGGCTAGTTTCCAAATCTTTAAAAAAAAAAAAAAAAGATTGGAAAGCTTTTCCAAAGCTTAGAAAAAGCTACTGATGTTTTTTTCTGTTAATTTATAAAGTTGCAGTTTGAATCCAATTTTACACAAGTACCCATGACATCCTGTGTCAGAGTCCCATATTCAATGGCATTTTAAAAAAATATTTCATTTTATTTGGTTTTAAAACAAACAAACCAACCACTTTCCTTTTGGTACTCTGATAAACACCTGATCAATTTTTGCATATTCTGTGCAAGTTGTAGATTTTGATTCCTTTCAGGGATCTGTTTTTGATTAACTTAGATTTTAGTTTTGAAAATTTATTCCACAGATACATTATTTTTTTTCCTGAAAACTTGGTGGGGTGGGGTAACCAAAGGGTTTACCTTTTTTTTTTTTCCTTTGGAGGGGAGGAGGAAGGCATTAACTGAAAATTGGTTCTGCTTCTTATTTCGGCAGTAGGGTTGTACACTCTGGAGTACTGTAATGATATGAATTTTTGTCACTTCAAAAACTTTTGACATAATAAATTTGCATATGTTTCATAGTCTGAGTCTCCAAAGATGACATACATGCCTAAGTCTTAAGAAGACTTTCCTTGCAGTCGCTGGGGAAGGTCTATGCTGAATCAAGCAACTGCGGTAACAGCCAGGTCCCTCTCTTATCCAGGCAATTGCCTGCCTGCTGAACCCATGAAAGAGGCAAATTTGTCTGTGCAATGAGAAATTTATATAAATTTATCTGAGAGCAAAGACGACTGGCCATTTCCAAGAAAAACGCAGTGTAAAAGAATCAGGTATGACAGAAGGATGGAAACTGCACCACCAGAAAGAAACTGATCTGACAGGGAGTTACCTGCTACCTGGCACTACCTGGGTGATGGCAATGGGAGATGTGGTCGGCAAGGAAAAGGCGAGACGGGCACTACAGGGTGAGAAGACCACTGTTTTATTTGGAAGGGAAGGCAAAGGACTAAGACACCTATTTCGGAAAGGCAGGAGTAAATTGAGTTCAGAGCAAACACTTGCCAAGGCACACCTCCCTCTAGACTTTGGAATGGGCCTCAAGACATCCGAGTTATGTCCTGCCCAGATGATGCCATTCCTGCGTTACTGCAGCCTCCGGCGAAGAGCACGGATCTGCCCTGAGGGCTGAGTCAGGCAGAGGACGAAAACTAAGATTGTTCTTTATTATTTCAAGTAGCAGAGGACTGCTGCGTAGACCTGAAGTACAGCTCTTATCACAATGTCCCACGATGGAATTTGGAGGTTTGTTTCCTTTTCTTAACAGGAAACTATATAAGCACACACACAATGAAACAATATTCTTAAAGGACTGCTGAGATTAGAAAGTCTCAAAAACTAGGAAACACTCAAATGATTTGTGCAATCTTTATTCAGTCTTCTTGTATATTTGCCTTAGGGAAGATTTCAATGGCATGATTGCTTGCCCCACGTGCTGTTGCCGGCACAGAAGGGGACTGCCTTGGCGCCGGCTGAGAGCCGTGTCTGCCTCGGCTCTGCACCAGAGGACATGAGGCAGGTTTCACTTCTTTACTGGTAGTTTCTCACTCTCTTCTGTTTCAACTTCATTTTGCTGAGTTAAAGACAACAATTCACGCATACCGACGTTAACTAGTATTTCTTGAATGTACGATCACTTTACTGGCTAAACTTTGCCCAATTTGTTGGTGAAAAATTGGCAGATTTTCTGATAAATTTAAATAGTCTAGAAAGAACACAGTTTGCAGAAATTTACAACATTAGTCATTAGCTAATAAAGCTAATCTCTATGTATTTTGTCTAGTCAAGTTGCTAAGAAAACCATGGATGCAAAATTAGAAGAAATCAATCTACAAGAGCGTAAATAACAGTGGACCAAAGGTGGAAAAACTCCTTTCAAACTCATGCCATACTTTCAAGTGTTTTTTTAAGTAACGACTTACAAGATTGAGAAAAATCCCTAAATCCCTTTATTCTATATCTGCCTGCACTAATAGCAGAGGATTCAAACCATGATTATGCCGGTAACCAAGGCTGTTTTCACATATGAGAGACACCATCATCATCCTCATCTGTTGAACTACATAACGTGATTCAAAACTCCGTTCAGCACCTGAGTTCTCCGAATCAGTATGTTACGGAACATTTTAGGCAACCATTGTTTCCCCTTGTACCTCACTGAGTCCGGGTCTCTGGACACCAAATAAAACATAGAAGTGTTTGCACAAGAGACTTTCAGATAATTTCAATCGCTACTAGGTGTAATGGGGTTAACACAGATACCGGTAATGCTCTTTCCGTGTCGTTACTGCCACCATTATTTTTAAAGGATATCAGAAACATACCTATAAGGCAAGTCTTTCATGTAAATGTGAAAGTGAATTTAAGATTGTAATTTCTTGTGGCCATTCTGCAGCCCGTCCCCTCGCTGTTTGCAAATCAAGGTACCATCTGGTGCAAGTGATGCTGACAGGCATGTTTATTTTCAGACAGGAAAGTTGTTATCCTCCGTTTTCTTTGCTAGACAATTACATCCTGCTGCTGCTGCTGCGTGCAGACATGCCTGTACTCCACAGGTAAGTGACCTGGTCTCTGGATAGTCACAAAACACCGGTGAAACTACGTTCAGGGGGAAGATGAGCCAACAGACACTA
Source organism: Ardeotis arabs (assembly GCA_011801015.1). Taxonomy (NCBI): domain Eukaryota; kingdom Metazoa; phylum Chordata; class Aves; order Otidiformes; family Otididae; genus Ardeotis; species Ardeotis arabs. The sequence continues at coordinate 12,571 of JAAGAY010002526.1, forward strand.
CTACTGTTCAGCTCTTTTGTTTAAAAACGTTCATTTTTGCAAATTCCAGAGGCCAAAGCCCCAAGCGGTCTGTTATTATTTTGATGTTTTGCTTTTTCCGGCTTGGGATGAAAGAAATCCTGGCGTTGGAGGCTGCCGCCCGGCTCGGCACAACCACCCGCCTCCCGCAGAGGGCAGCGGCCCGGCCCGGCAGCCCCCGTCCCGCCGCCGAGACGCAGTGGGGCCTTTGTCTCACCGCTGAGGCACCCGCGGCCGCTCACCCCCTCCCGCCCGGCCAAGCCCCGCTTCCCCGGAGGAAGGGGAGGAGGAACCCTCCCGCAGGCCGCCCCGCACCGAGGGAGGGGGACACAGTCCCTTCACCCCCGGCCGGCCCGGGTGCCGGCGCCCCGCCTCCGCGCCCGACAGGGGCCGGCGGTGAGACCCTGACTGACGGCCGGGAGGCGGGCGGCGGCCGGGGCCGGGTCGGGGGAGAGGCGGCTGCCGGCGCGGCGGCGGGAGAGCGAGGAGGGGAGCGGGCGGGTGAGCAGTGCGCTGCCGCAGCTCTGTCTCGGCGCAGGCGGCAGCCTTGTGCAACCAATATGGCTGCGTGCGCCCGCGAATGAAAGGAGGCGCTTGGAGCTGAAGCCGTCTCCCCCCACCCCCTCCTCGCCCCGCGGCCGTGTGGCCTGTAGCGAGCGGCCGAGAGAAGTTGTCTGGGCTGCCCGGCGGGGGGGCGGGTGGGGGACGCCCGCGAGGCGGCGGCGGCCCTTCCCGCGGCTCCTGCTGCCGGCTGTCCCCCTCCGGGGGCAGGGGAGAGGAGGAGAAGTTCTTTGGCCACCCGGGGGGGCGGAAAGGAGGCGAGCCGGGTGCCGGCCGGAGGAGGAAGAGGACCAGCAGCAGCCCCTGACGGCGGCTGCCTCCCCGTCTGCCTGAGGGGGAGCGCGGCGGCGGCCCCCGGCCCGGAGGAGGAAGAGGCGAAGCCGCCCTCGGCTCAGGTCCCGCCCGAGCTCCGCCGCCTCTCCCCTGGTTCGAAGTATTCGCCGGGGGCCGTTGCGGGGGCGCCGGCTGCCGGAGGAGGGCGGCCGGCGGCGCCCCGCCTCGGCCCGCGCCTCCCCGGGGGCGGCGGCGGTGGCGGAGCGGCGGGGCCGGGGGGCGGCGGCGGCGCGCGGCCCCGGCGGGCGAAGTTTGGCCGGCGGCGGCCTGCCGCGGCCATGGAGCCGAAGCACAAGGAGCTGCTCGCCCAGTGCCGCCAGAGCCTGGCGCAGGCCATGACCGAGGTGGACAAGGTGGTGGAGCTGCTGGAGGCTGCCGGTGCCCTCGGCCCCCGCGACCTGCGCGACCTGGAGGCGGCGGGCGGCGGGAAGGCCGAGCTGCTCATCGCCCTGCTGCTGGCCAAGGAGCGGGACCACTTCCAGGACCTGCGGGTGGCCCTGGAGAAGACGCAGCCCCACCTGCTCTCCATCCTCTACCTGAACGGCGTGGCGGGGGCGCCTGCGGCGGCCGAGACGGCCGGTGAGTGGGGCCGGGGGGTGCGGGCCCCCGCGGGGCGCGGGGAAGGTGCGGACGAGGAGGAGGAGGGCAGCGGCTGCCCCCGCCCATCCCCGTGGGGCAGGGGGCAGAGGAGCGGCGCGGGCCTCTCGGGGCTCCCCCCCACCCCCGCCGAAGGTGGGAAGGGAGCGGGGCGGCTGCGGCCCGGGGCCCTCCTGCTCGGAAGAGAGGCGGGGGGGAAAAAAACTCTGCCGTGTTTGCACTGGGGCTCTCGATTCTTGTTTCGTGCTCCCGACCCTTTTCCCGTTCTCTTCTGGCGGGCGCGCCGGTCCCGGTCCCGGTCCCCGTCCCCCCGAGGCGCGGCCGATGCTGTGCGGTGCTGTTGGGAGAAGCCGCCCCAGCCTGGTTCTTGCTGCTGTTCCCACTCCATGAAGCCGGGTGCCGCTGGGGGCTAGGGAAGGCCGGACCCGAAGGGTTTTGGCTCCTTTGAGCTGCCCTGGTGTTAAACAGTCGCTTCTTGAGCGGGCAGAACTGTGAAACTCCCCCCCCCATCCCGTGCAGGCAGCCGGCTGGAATGGGCTGGCTGGCAGGGCTCCAGCAGATGTGCGTTTGAATAAATACTGTAACTGTTTTTCTCCGGACAAACATGTGGTTGTTGGAGGCTATATTATTGTAACTCTTCTTAGTGGTTAGAACAGGAAAATAAGTGAGTTAACTGCAAATCCAGATGAGAAGAATTTGAGTGTAAACCTCTTGCTTAACTAAGTTGGGCTTTGACCCACTCTCCCTCCTCCAAAACAAGCCACAATCTACTTTTATATGGACAATACCAGACTGTAAAATAATAATTTTTAAAAAAAACTTGATGATAATACACACGGTCTTGCATGTGCAGCTGTGTTTCTGGATGAGAAATATTTCAATTGAAGTAAATGGTAATTCTGTATTACAGATAAAAAAAATATACATTTGTCCAAGTGCTGTGTATTCTCTTCTGGGGTGTGTGTGTGTGTGTGTGTCCAAGTTGACTGATAAAGAAATGTGTGGTCTTTTTTAAGTTTTTGTTTCCATATTTGCTAATTGTATGGTGACTATCTGTTTACGCAATAAGCTGTGCTGGGAGGGCTTCCTGCTTCTTACAAACTGTACCATTTCTTTAAGAAAATAAAACCCTTTAAGAGCTGCTTCCGTCTGGAAAATAGTGCTTGCATGTGCAGTTGTGCTGTGTACTCTGCCCTTATTTGTGTATGCTGTTGATGCTGGGAGTCTGGTAAACACAAAAAAGTGTGTGAGTGTCTTATGTTTTGTTTTATATCAATGTAGTATAGTATATGGCCTTTTCTAATGAATATGTGGCAGGACCTCACAGGATGGGGAAAAATGGACTGAACAATAGACCTCAACACTTCTAACATTATGTGGTCTGACATCAATGGGAGATGAGGGCACTCGCTGCCTTTCAGAGTGGGACCCATGATGTTTTTGTATGATTAGATTAATGCTCTGTCCTGTCTTGTTGAGAAGATACATTAATGGTACTGGGCTACTAGCATTCTCCAGCCTTAAAAACAAAGGTGTAAATCGTGAATGGCAGGAAAAATGAAGTAGACTTCAGATATGGTAATACTTTTTATTTTTAAAAATGTAAGTCAGAATTGCAAAATGCCCTGCAACACTGAGCTCTCAAGGGAAAAATAGTTTGATTGGCAAAATGAACTGTATCCTCCTTGACTGAATACATTCATGAGACTATCTGAGTTAAATTAACATTTGTGTGGGGAAGGATGTTCCCTGGACATGATGGCTTTTAAGATTTTTATTGCTTTCATTTATCAGTAGTAATAAAGGGCTAACTTTGAGAGTTATAGTTTTGTTTCCCTTTGCAATAACCATATTTACAAATGAGTACACAGGAGACTGCTAACAGTCATCTTAAGAATAAACCATTGCGCTCATAGGAAGGTAAAGAACCTGAGCCTTCAAACACTGTTGTGTATATTCCAACTGTACTCCCCTGAGGAGGTCTTATGGTAACTAGTTATAAGGCTGCTTGTGTGCCCACTGAGCACCTCCAAAAAATCCTGGTCTATGTCTGAGAGTAGCTGCGGGAGAAAGGCTCTTGTTTGAACTTGTGTTCAGATGTATTTGGGTTTTACTCTACTATTTCCCCGTAGGAAAGTCTGACCACCCATCTGCTCGTCTCGTGCTGTTTAGGAGTTGTACTCCCTTTCACTGGGGATGTTGAAGGTGGATGACTCAAGTCACTTTTTGTTCTTTGGGTGTAGTAGCAAATTGTAAATAAGGTAGCAAGGAGAACTGTTGGATACTGTATTTAAAATACTTCAGTGAAACAGTCCTCAGTGTATATTGCGTAAAAAGCCTCTATTCTTCAAGGGAAAAAATAAGTACATATTAAATATCCCTTTAATTTAACCTATCCAGCTGAATTAATTTTTAAAATTAGTATTAATATATGTAAAGTGACAGGTTAGAGTGGAACACTTCATTTTAGTATTGTTTGGAAGTGGCAGGCTAATATAAAGTACATCCCATGAATGCTCATTGGAGATGAAAATAATTTATAACCAATAACTTCTTGTTGTAGTGTTTGCTAATTTCTTTTTCCAGTGTGATGTTGTGAGGGAAATGGGAAGGTCATCAGCAATGTAATTTTGAACCAAGTTGTGGAATTCAACGTACAGTCCACTCACTACACTAGCACACAAGTAATTCTCCTTCCATTTTAATGTACGCGGCGTGTACCATTAGTTTGTGTTTTCTTCCTTCTCATTTTAAATATCACTTCCTATTGGACTTTAAAGGTGATATGTAAACTTGGACGGAAACTCAGGCTGTTAGTTATACCAGCAGTTCTTGTGGCTGGCTGGACAATGTAGAGCCGACACTTTTATAAGTATTTGTCTGCACGACATGGAGGGAAGCAAACAGCTGGTCTGACTGCTAAAGGGGAAGAACTGGGGTCCTGGTAGCTGCTGGAAGACTTCCAGCATGGGTAACTCTTGTCTTTATATTACAAGGAGCTTGCTTTTCTTTGTAGTTTTCCCAAGCTCAGTCTCTGCTTAAAGGTATTTGTCTTCTAATGTACCTTCTAATTGCTTGTTTTAAACCTAAAACTGTATAGTGCTTTGTGGATGACAGTTTCTCCAGTAAAATGTGTGTTTTTAAGCTTGTTTTGTTTCTAATTTGAGAGTAGTATGTCTAACAAGGTTACTAAACAGAGTGCAGAATCTAACAGGAAACTACCTTCTGTCAAAGCAGAAGCTAAACAAAGAGCGATTTTCTGTTTCACTTAGTCATGGTCAGAGACTTCAGTTCTTCCTTGACTAAGAGCTTCGATTACTACATTGCACTGTTGTGTAAATGTTTCTGTGAGAAATTGGCTCTGTCCGTGTGAAAGTGACTGTTTGGCTAATTTAAAATTTCCCAGTACTTTGAACAAGGACTAATTCTTTAAGTAGTGTGCCAAGTGCTTTTATTTATTTGTTTTGAGGTCAGTTGATGTATTATTATTAAATACTTGATTTGGCAAATTACTTCCATTGTGCATGTGAGAAATCCTGTATCCTGATAACATATCCCTTGTAATCTGGAAATAAATGCCTTCTGAGCATTCAGTTATCTCTCAGATATCCTGTTAAGTAGATAATGTTTCTTTCTTATAGTTGATATAATCTGAATTTTGTGACATAAAATGTATCCAAGGCAAGAATACAGTGAAAGATACTTCATTATGACAAGTGCTGTTGAAGATATATTTTCCTTTAAGCGTAATTAAGGGGCTAAACCAGAAATCTAGTGAGCCTATGTAGGCTTTAGACTGCTTCAGATAATGTAGAGCTTTGTGATGTTAAGAAAGTTGGGTTTGGTTGCATAGCTTGGAATTTGTTTTTGAGATGAACTCGTGGGGCTACAGTGGTGCACCTAGCGCTTTCTCCTCAAGCTGAGTAAACTGTTGAACTTAAAAAGCTTCGCTGCTCATTTCACAACTATTAATCTTTTAGTTTCATGGTTTCCTTTTATATTATCAGTTCATCTCCTACCTTTCTGCACCCATGCAGCTGCAATCATTGAGTGTGTGTCTGTAAGCTTAGCAATAACATAATGGCTTTTTTACTGTAAGGATTAAGCACCATTTTCGCTTTTAAAAGCAGAGCATGTTAGGCTTCAGAGGTGTTTCATTTAACTGTTTCAAGATCAGAATTTGGGTTTTAAAATGTCAACATTTAAAATCCAAATTGATTGCATTTTTAAAAAGATCTTTAAAGGGTTAAGAAGGAAGATGTTGTAGATGGACTTCAAAAGTTTTCCTTCTATTATTAGATAAGACTTATTTTTCTAACTGTTTGTTCAGAGATCAAGTGTTAATTTCCAGTCCAAAAAGTAAATGTGGGCATTTCTAGGAGTAGGAAAAAGTTAGAATTCAAACTTTTATAGCGTTTAAGAGGGATTATATCAACTTCCTCCCTCTGCTTAACAAAAAAGGAGCGAGTTGTTTCAGATATATCGGATTTGAAGTCACAGAGTTTACTTTTAAATATTGCAAAGTCTTTCAGCGTATTTAAAAGCAAGCACAAAAGGCAAGCTCTGTATGTATGAATTTAGGAGATGGAGAGCTGTGACCCACTTCTCTTGTTGGCAGCACTGAGGAGACCCATAAGAAATGGGTAATTCCAGAGTTGTCCCTGAGTAGCTGGGAGTGTGACTGCTCGGGGCTGGTGCTGGGGCATCTGCCTTGTGCCCCCTCTTCCCTGTCCCCTACAAAGTGTTGGTCAGTCCCCACAAAATATTGAGTGGTGACTAGTGAGAGGAGCTTGTGAGCAGGAGTGAGAACTTGGGCTAGCAAGGAGCCGAGAGACTGTATGGAGGAAGGGTGTGAGGTGTGGAGGCGGGATGTGGTGTCTGGTAGGAGCAAGTGAGAAGAAAGAGAGGCTCTGGAGGCTGTCTGGTCAGGTAGGAGAAGCAGACAGTAGAAGTGCTCAGAGAAGATGAGAAATACTGCTGGAAGCTTGCCTTCCATGGGAGTGGAGAGAGGGGAGAATGAGGAGAAATGGTAAAAGCATAATTTACTGACTCAAAGACTGAACTGACAATTTTGCAGTTAAGTACAATTTACACACCCTTCCATCGTTGAAAATTGAAGAGTAGGAGAGGTAGAGCAGTATGTCTGAGTTTTTCCAGACCTGTTATTAGTTCCCAGGGTAGCTTTGCAAGCCTTGTTACAGAATTTCTTAAATTGCGCAGATCAAAAAGCAGGCAGCATTCAGAAGTCACATTGGGAGAAGTGCAGGTCTTTAACAGTGCTGAGCAGTAAGTAATTAAACCTGGTTAAATACCCAGTGCTAGTTTTGCAGTAGCTGTGACTTCTCATGGTCTCAGATTTGTGGTATCTCTTGGAATTGCCGGGCTAAAAAAAATGCAGGAAGTTTCCGGCAAGTATCTGGAGAGCTATTCCTGATGAAATGTCTAATAGTAAGTGAATGGAGGCAGGCTCTCAATCCCAAAGAAGGAAATGTGTGTTTCAGTACTTCACAAATCCCAGGGGTGGTAGTTCTCAATTAAATTTTTGCAGTGCTTAGGGAGGGGATGGAAAGAAAGCTGGCCACTGTAAACTCATGAGGTCATAGTTTTCATCAGTGTAAAATGAATAATAATAATTTTTGTGATACCAGCATACAGCTATTGAGCTGCTTTGGACACACGCAGGACTTGGTGTCTTAGAAAATTAAGGAAAAGAGGAGAGATGTACGTTTTTGAATGGTTCTTTTAGGTTGTTTCTTCTATGAGTATCTTGAAATAGAAGCAGGAATTTAACTTTCACACATGATCGGTAAGAAAAGCCAACGGCTTGCTGTAACTTGGTCCTTATTTATTTTTTAAAGCTAAAGATTGCCTGTCTCGGAGGTTTCTGATATTTAGCTTGATTTAACTACCATTCTCAGTCTCATGTTGTCTTGTGGCTTTAACCAGTGCTGGTCACTGTCCGTTTTTTGGACTTCTGGTCTAGATAGTGAAGACCCCAGCTACCACATGGGTAGTGATTTCGGGCTTTCCAGCTCTGTTAGTAGCCTGCAATTTGAGCTAAGTGTTTTTTTGTTGTTGTTGTTTTTGTTTTTCGGGGTTTTTTTTGTTTCTTTTCCTCCTTTGCTGCTTGTTTTTACCACTTTCTATTTTTGTCCTTTGTTTCTTTCAGTTTGCTGCTTAGCTTCCATTGCCCCTGTTAACTCTCTTTCTCCGTTTAGTCCTACTTGTTATTTCAATTATTATTTTATAGTATTACACGTCCTTATTCAAAACTCTGGTCATTAGAAAGATACAGTAAGTCTTGATAAAGTCCTCTACTTTTACTTTTTCCTAACAATTTCTTACGCTGTAGAATCTCAAGGACAGAGGTTTAATCTTTAGAGCTGTTCAGTCCCCGGTGCGTTTTGCGTGTTAGTGTGAGGCAATTAGTTCCTGTTGGTTTGTTGGTTTTTTTTTTTTTTAATATGAACAATATTAAAATGCTGTGCATAAAATGAAGCGAAAACATTTCCTGATATAAGCATTGATCAAGAGGGCAAAACTTGCTAGTGCCTATAACATTGTATGAAAAGAGCTGTAGTAATGAAGTTGAGGTATCTAGGCTTCAGTGACTTTCCAAATTATATTGAGTAGTCAGTGCAGAAACATTATTTGTGACCTTCAAGATGGAAGTCATTGGCTGCTTTATTGTGAATGGTGATAATTTAGAACTGATTCATGCTGATGTAGGAGCTGGAAACGTCACACCGACTGAGCTTTAGCTTGAGGCTAACCAATACTTTTCTAATGAAAGCATAAAATAAAGTTGCTGTCCCTTGAAGAGACGAGCAGTATTAGTGCGTCTTCGATGCTGGACCCCAGCTTTTCCAAAAGGGTCATACTTTGAAGTTCTCAGTGTTACTCTGGTATATTAATTCTTGTCAATGCAAAATAGAATTACTAAAATGCTGAAGGAGGCTCATAGTACTATAGCTTAGAAACCAGTTCAAAATACCTAGTGTACAATGTTTGCTGTGTAATTGGTATATTTGTATGCTTGCCATAAGTTGTGGGGCACCTGCAGGTGTGTTGATGGTGGCAGGTGGGGATAGCAGCATCCCTGACTGTTGTAGCTAACAAATAAGGTTAAATTTGGGAAGTCCTGTTGTAAGCTGTTGTACAAGAGGAGTCTGATCTCCACAGGGCACCCTTTGCAGGCTTGAGAAGCTGATAGTAGCAGACAGGGTACCCAGAATTGATGGATCTTGAAGAAGCTGATGGAAGCACTTGGTCACTTGTGGTGAATGCTTAAGGATATTTTTCTTAACGATATTTGATTTCAGAGGAAGTAAAGAGCAAGCCATTTTATATATGTAACCCCCACCTTCTTCCTCACAACTTCTAAAGCCTCTAAATTCACAATTCCTGGGTTGACTTGCTCAGCAGGTTTGTATTTTAGAAAATTTTTTTTTTTTTTTTTTAGTTGACTGCTAAAGGAATTGAATTTTAATAGGCCATGTTGCTGTGTTTTAGAAGCTTTCCAGGCGTGCAAGTGGCCTGTAGCTGGAGAAAGCAAGCAAGCAAGAGTGTAAAACCAGTAAGTGTTTCAGCTGGAGAGCTGAGGGGATTGGGCAAAGAGGGGCAGTCTAAGGCTTGTTTTTTGGCAGACTTTTTATATAATTGACAATTTTTTGTGTGTTCAGATGATAAACCAAGAAATTCTTCTCCTCCCCACTCCCAAACCCTCAAATTGAGACAATGTTCTTTAAACTTATCTAAGTTAGGTTTCCTAAAAATCCAGTTGAGAGCATTCACTCCCATTATTAATGACAACTTTCTTGCCTCTTGTGCCCCCTCTCCTTTCACTGTGGCTTTTTATTCTACCTGAACATAACTGCTGATTCATGAACATGCTTATTATTCATGTACTTACCTTCCAGCGTGTGAGTAATCCCCGTTTATGTGCATCAGGTTTGGCATGTGCGAGTGTTGGCAGGATCCAGGCCTAGCGTACTGAGCTCTTTGGATTAGACAACGTCTCCAGTAAAGTACTGCTTGTATGCCTGGGCCACAGTACATGAGGCTGATGGCTGTTGGCTTCTCAGTAGTGCTCAAAATGGAGTTTGTGTGAGAAAACATCAGGTATTTTCCCTGAGGACTGATGTAAAGTGGAGTTCTGGACTCATTTGGTTTGGGTGAGCTATGTCCCATTGACATTAGTACACCAAAATCCTTGCTTTTCAAGTATATTCTTTCTGAGGCAGACAGACTGGCAAATGTGTGCGTGTATGGTTTTCTTTAAAAGCATCAAAACTTTTGGATTGGGGAAATAAAGCTGGTGTAGTAAATATCAAAATTACCAAATACAACTGCTAAATTGCTACATAGATGTTCATGTGTTATTTTAATAAGCATAAAATTGTATTTCACTTTTTTATTGTTTCTGTTACTTGTTAGCATTTGCTTTTCTTGTGGATAGCTTTCTCTGTTGAATGGTTTTGTGGAAAAATGACTCCAGGAAGATATAGTTTTGAGACTTGGATAACCACATGATCTTGCTCTTATGGAGCACTTAGGTAATTTGAGGTTGTCTTCCTCACAATCTTCTTGCGGAAAGGGGTTGATTAAGTTATTGGGGGGTCTTCCAACTAGAAGTCAACAGCAGATTGACAGATGTGATTGTAGTGACTTCTTTCAGGAAAGCTGCTTGTCATGCAGCTTTGAAGTTCTCTTAAAAACTTCATACATGATCTTGTGAACATTTGCAGTGACTTTTAAGAAGGTTGACTTTGCATTTTGATCATGATTGATCATCTGTTTTTCAGGTGATGTGCAAGTAAGTGTATGTTTAATGGTGGTGAAATCAGGTTATCTAAAGGTTTACTTTGAGGCTGTATGCATCACCACAATGAAAATATTCAGGTATCAACTTCACTTCCTTATCTTTAAAATGATCATGAATGCTCAGTCTGTTTTTTCCCTTCTGAATGCTTTTACAAGAAAGAGTGATGTTATTTGAGAGCTCACTTAACCTTTAATTGAAGATAGGGCGTGTTGTATTTTTAACAATTTGCTCTTTCAGTTTGTTAAAGGCCGTTTGACTTAGTAGGTGTGGTTAAAATAAGGTGAGAAGCTTAAGTCTTACACAAAACAAACAAAAACCCAAACAAGCCTTAAGCCACAGTAGGCTTTCCCTTGTAATTGATCAGCTGGCTTGTTGTTGTCATCATGTAGTTGCTCCATTATGTATTTCTTGAGTTGGGCTAGACTCAGAGTGAGCTATTTAGATACAACTTGGATTTTAGAAATAATAAAGTCATAAAAAGCAGTACTGAACCTCCTCAAAATCACAAAAGAGATACTCTCAAAAGGGAATTAACTTACAATTATATTGTTTAAACCTTAAAACGTTGTTTTCTTTTTTTCCCTTTTAACAGAAAGGAGTATTAAAAATACAACTTTCTTCAGCTCCTTTTCTGCTTTTGGTGGCAATAGACTTTGGGATCAGGCTGCCTTTTTTTTTCCTCTCTATTTAGATATGCTGCAGCAGCTTTCCTTTGCTGGTCTGCCAGTGCACAGGCAGCCTTAGTTTTGTTTTTTTTTTTTTCCTGGAGAAATTTAATTTCTGTAAGATGCATTGGCTATTTCTTTAGGTTAAGGGTCTGAGTAGTCTGCCTTAATGGGTTAAATACACACTCGCTCCCACCTCCCCTCTTGAATGACATGAGGCTGACTTAGGTATAGGCTGCAAACATGAACTTTGAGATATTTAGTGAGTTATTTTTCTAAATTGCTGGCCTTGAAAATGTGTACATTTAAAGTACACTACACTAGCTCATGATTCGAACATACTCACCTGTTGCCCTGGTTGGTGAACCTTTCTTATTTTTCTGTCATCTTTGCAGTCGTCAGGAGTATTTTGTGGGCTGTGTTGCTGCAAGTTGTAGAGCAGTGTTTTGGCTGAGCAGGAGAAGGTTCCTTGATAATGCTGAGAAGTTTTGTATAGTCAGATCAGCGATACTTTGTGCCTTGGGTTTTTAGGACTTAATATGTTTTCAAGAGTCTTGATATTAATATGGAAATCAGTAAATGCATGAAGGAAACTTTCATCTGGCAAGGCTGGTGGCAGTCCTGTTCTCTACAACGTTGTTTGGCTGAAACCTATGTGTAATGTGTGCTGGACTGGAAGAAAACACAATGTGTAAATATTAAGCTGTTTTTCTGTCTCTGACTGAGTTGATCTTCAGTGATACGTGTGCATACATGACTTGCGTAAAATTAATTTGCCATTGTATTGTCTAGAATGTCAAATCTCAATTTAATTTTAGAGCCAACTATAGCAAATTCATTAAGTGATGCAAAAAGCCAGGTGGTTAGCATGGTTTTGTGCAGCACTTATACTCTTTTGGGGCCCCTGATTTCCTCCTTTCCAGTGATAACCGGAAGGTGAAGGCGGACTGGTGGAACTGTAAGGGTTGCAGCGTGGCTGTTACCTGGCCACGGTGATGAGCTGGTTTACTGCGTGTACTGTGCTGTACAGTTTGCTCCTGTATAAGGAATTTGAGGGTGCTACACTGCGTGTTGCTCAGCATCTCTGGAAAGTTAAGTTCTTTTTAAATTCTTCTGCGTCTCTGCATTGCGACAATACAGTGCTGAGTTTATTGGTTTTGCTCTGATTCTGTTTAGCTTTCTCACGGGTGTGAGCCAGATCATATCTGGGGGTTGTAGTGGCTGATGTAGGGAATCCACATAAAACGTTCTGCGAATTCATCTCATCAAAAGCATTTATATGTCTACGATTATGCATAGAAACTTTTAATACGTGCTGCTTTATTAATGAAAAACACTTTGGGAGGCAGAAATCTTTGTATTGAAAGTAGATGAGACTTTTAAGGACCTGTTCTTTCTTATCAAAATTGTTTAGCTTAATCTTACAAAGTATTTAAGAATAAAGGAAAAAAAACCCGAAATGTAAGTTTTGATGAAGTATGGTTGCATACATTACCATTATTTTATAAGACACAAACTCGCAGTAACTAATAAAACTATTTTATAGCACATTGTAGTGAAATAAGAGACTGTGAAAGATAATAAATTTGCCATGGCTAGAGCTTCCCTGAGCTTTATGACAGTGAGAGGAGGTGACTTTGGATCATGGAGGCTTTAGGATTTCTGATCTTATAGATTGGATCATGAGACCTTGACCTCTGATTTAATTCAAACTAATATCAGATGTTGGGTAGTAGTATTTGCATTTTACGTGGAATTCTTAGTATTAAGAATGCTTTCATTTTTAGACCTGTTTCAGAAAATCACTAAGAATGTGCATAATTTTCTTAGTGATTTCAACAGAGCTCTGTTAGCTTATGGAGGAGAGTCTCGCTGGGGTGGTTAATCTCTGTTCTCTATTTTCTGCTGTCCTCATGTGTTTTTCAGTTCGCACGGGGTGTGTTGTGAAGATAGGCTTCTCGGTGTTCCCCACTGAGCGCTCGGTATCCTTCTGTGATGGTGGTGGCAGGGGACCTGTTCTGTATGTGCACTAATGCACACGCACAAAATTGCACATCTTAAAAGACGATGAAATGTAATATACTGTTTTAAGTGATTTCTTTAATCTTGATTAATACTGCAGAATTTTAAATGTATTTTTTTGTGTTGTTCTTCCTGCCTCTCTCAGCAGCGTGACCCAAATGGAGCTTATAATTCCAGTGAGATATTGTGTAACACTGTAAACCAAAGAACCCAGGAGCCACTTCTGCGATCCACACTTTTGCTTTGTAGAAGATAAGCATGTAAGAAAGTGCTAGTAGGACAAACAACTCTGCATTCTCTTAAGAGATATCCTTCTGTTAACAACTTTTTCAGTGAGACTCAAAAAGAATAAAGATCATTACACTTTTTTCACAATTAAATAAATTCTGATTTGAAGAAATTACATAAAATGCAGATGTCTGATGTTTATGTCCTGAAGTTACTCTGGTTAGCAAAGTTGTTCTGAGCATTTGTAAATAAAGGTAATAAATGGGTGTGACATGTTAGAAAGTTGTAACAAAGTTGTGTCTTTGGCTGTTGGATTGCAAGGTACGCCAGTGGCCAGGCTTTTTCAGAAAGGACTTGTGAAAATTCTTGGAGAAATAAACTGATTCTTGAGTTTTGTTTTGCTGGACAAAAGTGACTTAGTGAAGTTAGTCTTTCTACTCCAACAGTTGTTGGGGTTTTTTTTGGTAGTTGCTTTTGTTTTGCTTTTGCCTTTCTTTCTTTTTTTTTTTTTTTTTTTAAATAAGTGCATTATAAATAAGTACATCTGTCGCTTTCTGAACATACATTTTGGGTTTGTCAAAATACTTATTCATATGACAGGTCTTACTGGAATTATATGGGATTTTTTGTTTGTTTGTTTGTTTTTTTTCTTAAACTTTGAAGTAAGTGCTTTGTGGGTTTTTAATGAATTTTAGCATAATGAAAATAATGAAATAAATATATATAAAAATTTCTCTATAACCTTTCTCAGATCAAGAATAGGGTTTAAATAAAGGAATTTTGAGTCCTTGAAAGTTTCATTTTGTTGTCTCTATCAGATATAGTGCATATCTGCATTTTTGGCTGGAAGTGGTATCACAGGGAAAAAGCTGTTATTGAGTCTTCTAGACAGCTCTGTGTTCATTAAGAGCTTAATTAAGAGTGATCCTGCTAATGCTAAGAATGCTTATTTCATGCTAGTGTAAAAAACAATTTCAGCTTCAAATATTCCTCCTTAAAAAATGTCCTTCTAGAGAGAAGCTTTCTTTGCCAACCGCCTTCTGTATAATTTCATTTCAACCATTTTGTGGATGTCTAAGTTGAACATCCAGCATTACTGATGTTAATTCCTCTGCCTTAGTTTCCTAGTGCAAAACTGGGGAATAAACACGGTGGAGGTCAGTGTGAGAATGCTGCTAATGCAATGACCACCTCTGAAGGACTCGAGGGCTTGTGCCATGGAGAAGAGGGAAAACGATGTGCATTCAGAGCTGGATGTGAATAATGTATCGTTAATAAAGTATGAGGCAACTCATTGCAAGGATTCCCTTCGTGATGAAAATGAGGCAGAGTTCTGTAAGGTGAAAAAAAAATAAATCACAGGCAATTAAATGTGCAAACTTCTTGTACTTCCTACGCAATGGTGATTGTCAGCATTCCCTGTGTGCTTTGATACTAAGTTAATAAAGTTAGCTGAGATTATCTTCACTACTAGTTGGAGTTTCCATGAAGAGTTTCCCTGCCATGTATAAGAAATGTTTGAATAAGCTTTTTTTTTTTTTACCAATACTGTTGTAGTTGTTGCTGCACTACAGAAATACACCTGGTTTTGGCATAGCAGTTGGAACACAAAAGTCAGGACATTTGTTAAGCTGAAGTCCATGACTTGGGCATGGTCAGATACACACTCATCCATAACTGTGTATGAATACCCTTAACTCTAGGGTCATGAACTGACAAGAACACACTAAAGTTAAGAATTTCCCTCTGAGTTTTTATCACATTTGACTTCTATTACATAAGTCTGTTTTGTGATTACTTTTTCCAACTACTCTGTAAAACTCGTACAAAAAGCCCTTTGCATTGCGTGGGAGATGCAGTTGATTTCCCCAGCTTGGGTGGGATAACTGTGGTAAAATGGTTAGTGCAAATTTACTGATAATCTTTGCTGCTGCTTTCAGATATGCAAATGATTCATGATGATGGAATGCGAATTGACTGCATTATATGAAGACATAATATTTTTTTTTTGCTGTGCTCTAGTGCTACTTGCAGATTTGAAATGGAAGTGCATTAACATTTAAAATGTGCAATTTTAATACTGTTCCCAGACACTAATCGGAAAGCGTGGTCATGACTTTGCAGTTAGTGGAAAACGTCAAACTAGATGTCATATGCTTTGCTATTGGATCTTCCTCTGTCCTGCTATTGGATGCTGTAAGAAAATGGGAAATTATAGAAGTATAGTCGAGTTAGAGTTGCTATACTGTGTTTAGACATGGGATTGCAAAATTTGTCCTCTGAGTCTGAGCGTGAAGGTGTCAGTTCACTTTCGTGTGAAAAGTTGATTCTTAGGTGGAACAGCATATTTTTGTCTCTTTCTCAAAATTGTCAAAAATTGCTAATTTCCATGAATTCATGGATTATAGTGACAGTAATGAATTGAAGATTTTTGGACGGGGTTTCTTTCATCCAGAGGAAACTAATGTGAATATGAACACTATGGCAGAGCAGATAACGCATTACGAAAACATAAATGACTTGCTAAGTTACATCTTATTTTTATTAGAATTTATGTTCAAAATAATGTTTTTTGAACAATTAATCTCACTTTGCATGTTCAGAATGGTGGTAAAATGCAGTTTTACAGTTGGGGAGGTTTGAAGCAGAGAAGGACAGACGGAGTTCATCCTGAAGGACAGAAACAAAGCTGGGAGTGTGATACCTACTCCAACGCTGTTACTGCAGCCCACAGAAATATGATTGCAATTGTCATTATTTTCAAAATTAGTGCCTTAAAATACATGACCCAAAGTAAAGCTGATATTAATGCTGTGACTGTATCTGTGTAGCTGTGTCTTCCTGGTATATTTTGATAAAAATAGCCTACCGCCCAGTACGAAGAAGAAATACAGGAAAGCCTGCAGCCTCTCCCAGTGGCTTACTGCTGATGGACTTTGTAATTACATCTGTCTAACTCCATCTGTACCCTGCTCGGCTAGAGGCTGGATTTAAGATTAATTGTATGACGGAGGATCCTGGCTTACAGATGTATCTTAATTAGAATTTACAATCCACTTTACATAAAAATATCTGAAAACACTTTTCTCAAAGTACACTGATTATAGGGCAAATGAAAACATTTTGGTCTTTCTTTTTTTCATAATTTGTGAATAACTTAAATATATATGAATATATTCTCATGCCATCTGGTTTATTTCTGTCTTCGTCTTGCTCTTGGCTTCTGTCATCTTGCTTATTGCGCTTTGCCTTTTTAATTAGTAGGAAAAAGCAAGTAGAAATTACTTTTCTGTGATCACAGTAACATTTCAAAAATTATTGAATGCTCTGAAAAATAGTGCTTTTCTATGTCTTGAGATGTATTGCTGTTGAACATAACTCTTGGATTGATGTGAATGTACTAAATCCTTTTGAGCTGGGTGTATAATATTTTACTTAGTGTAATTAATCCCTTTTTTTAGCAAAATGCCATGTTTTTCAGAAATAAATAGTTCAGTTCTTGATCTACAAGACTAAGGTTGAACTATAATGGTAAGGTGATTGTGGTGTTTGATTCATGTTCTGGTGGTGTCCTGGCTGAAATGGTTCTGTTTCTAAAAGCTGTGATTTGGAAGTATTTAATTAAATGTGCAGCAGTTAACATATACTATACCCTGGGAACTCTCAGGATGCAGTCTTGTGAAGACTGATAGAGAAATTCTGTCTTTAATAATGATTTGGGTAAGAGGAGAAAAAGGAGGAAAAGATATGCTTATCTTTTATTTGGGCTAATTTAATCTCAAATGCTGCAATGTAACTTTAGAATTTTTTTTTTTTTTGTTATTTTGTTTTTAAAAAACACCTCTGTAAAAACAGTGTTTTGGGCCCAAGAGATTTTCTTCAGGTGAAGTGAGTTTCAATAAGATAGGGAGGAATTCCTGAAGACCTTCCTTAAACAGTATCACTGGAAAGGTTCAGTTCAGTTTAAGAAGGTGCAGAACCACGTGCTCCTCTTAAGCAAGAGAGCACTTCTTCTCTTGGATTTTGTAATGGTATTGCTGCTTGCGTGAGTTAAGATGATTAAGTGTGACCCTGATGTTGTTACCACAGTGCCTGAGTTCCTGATATGATAATTTCAAAACAAAATTTGCTTTCTCATAACGTCAGTTGCATTCCTGTTTGTTTGGTAGCGTTTGAAAGCTAAATGCCCTACCTTGATGCTTCCTTGCTCCTTTTGAAGACCCTGCAGGGGAATGATCTTACGTGTGAAAGAAGGTGCTGGACTGAAGGAAAAGCACGAAAATATTTTTCAAACCTGACAGTTTCTTCTTTTCTTTTTGAAACTTTGTATTAAGCACCTGAATCATAGCATAATAATTTTTAAAGTTCCCTTAAAAATTAGGAAAATGAAGTTGCCTTTTACCCAAGACATAAGGTAGATTTTTGAAAAGATGAAAATACAAAGGTTTGTGTACTGATTGTAGGTTTTAACAACTTTATTTTCCATTTGTTTTTTTTTAAATGCCATTTATAACACCAAGTTCTCATGCATTTTGCCATTTGGTAGCAAAGCACACAAGATCTGCATTTTGCCACAGAAGGGAAATAAAGTCACGTTCAGGGTGTTTTACAGCTGGCCAGAGGTGGTTGCTGTGTACCACCTAGTACAGGATTGCACGAAGGCCTGCCATAGGACTGTGACTTGATTATCTGGCTGTTCAGAGTAGCTGACTCTAGCTAATCTCTGATTAACAAGTGATCTTTACCCTTACTGGGCCCATGCTAAGAGTTAGTGAAGAAGTAAGAAATCTGATCTGATTTTTTTACTACTGGATCATGTAAGACCTTTTTTTTTCTTGATTAAAAGACTGATATGCTATAGAGGTGTCTTGCCGTCTTGGCCCTGTTTTTGCTTGCTTCAGGTCTGTCTTTAATAATTTTGCATGCACATCTGGAACTGATAGCTAAAAGGGGAACTTGTGTCTTGGAGAGCGGCATTACAGAGAGAGGAAATACTCTTTCTGGGACAGCACCATGGGATCTGAGCTGATGCGAAGGGCAGTGCCGTGTGATGGGATAGACAGTGTTGACACTGGCAATGTCTTCCTCAGAGAAAGAGGCACAACTGGGTTTCTTTGTGAGGACATGTCTTGAATTGTTGTTTATAGGATATGTACAAAACTGAGAACCTTTACTTTGTACTCATTATACTTTCTGAAGGGGATGTTGTGCTTTGTTGCTGCAGTGTGAGTGGCTCTGCCAATAGGATGTGGTTTTTGTCTTTGCTAATTACTCCACAGCTGATCACCCCCTTCCTCATCAGTGGCTCAGTAAACATGGTTGCCTGGATCTTTACGAGAAAGAGCCACAGTATCTGTCCATTACAAACTAAGTGTGTGTTATATCTGTGTTAAAGCTACTTAGCTCATCTCAGGAATGGTACTTTGATTTTGCAGTAAGCTTTATACAGGAAAAAAAAAAACCCAACAAAACAGTATTGTAATAATTTCCCTAGATTTGAGGGCAGTCTGGAAGCTAGTTTTGCCAAGAAGCCAATACTGCTTTATGAAGGGGTTGTACTGCACTACTAAAATTCATCTGTGAGTGACCTCTTAGAACTTTGTAACTCTACACTAACACGTCCTAATTGTCTGCTCAGGCCACAGCCAGCCTTTGTCATCCCACAGACCAGCGTAGGGTACTGGGCCAACTGGTTCAGCTGCTGCCCTGCTGCTGGCTAAAAACAACAGCCCTTTGTTGTGCGCTGGGCTGGTTGGGCAGCCGAAAGGACTGGGAACCGCCAGCCAGCCTCCTTTGGACTTCCGCTTCAGTAAAGCGTGCAGTTTGGGTTACGTTTCCACTCGTAGCACAGAGTCCAGGGGATGCCTATGGTGTGTTAGGTTTGGTTTGGGCTGTGAAGGTGTCTGCTCTGCGCTTTATGCACAGCTAGTAGTGCCTGAAGTGTGACAGTGTTTCCTGGGTGGATTAGCAGACGTAGACTTTTCAATGTGTCCTTGCAGGTATTCTGCTTATGTTTTAGCTTGTACCAGTGATGTTTCTTATAAAAGCTTACTAGGAGGTTGGTTTGTTTGTTCATTTTTTAACTGCTTATCTTCAGCAACTATTGGACAAAGACTTATATTCATTTATAGTTAAAGCTAATTTTAGGATGCCTTCTCCAGACCTGTATGGATAAATGTCCTGATATTGAGAATAAAATTTTAAACAGATAAATGTTGATAAGTGCACACTGTCTTATGTTTCCAGGGATTTGGAGAGCCAATAATTTGGGTTGTTATGGAGATATTGCTTTATAAGAGTATTGCCATGCCAGGAAGCGTATGAAGTATTTTGAAACTGTATCTAAACAGATTTGCATGCAAGACTAATTTGTGTTGCACTTATTCAGACATTCTTCCTAGGATTGTCAGTGCTGATTTTATATCTTCTTGCCACTTCAATACAAATGCATTCTGCAGCTTGACTAATAGACTACCAGTAATACTTGGTTGTTCAGTGTATACAACTATAATTTCTTTAGCTCCCCCTTACTCCCTGCAGCATTAACTTATATTTTTAAGTCACAGGGACTAAGCTAAATAGTCTGTTTGATACATATGCATAGAATATGTGTTTATCCATATACAGTGCTTGGAGAAGTAGTATGGCTGCTTCTAGTAACGCTTCCCTTGTGCTTTTTTTTGTTTGTTTGTTTTGATACTTTATTATTCTTATTTTTTTCAAGCTTGTATTAACTCAAGCTTAGGGCTTATTTCATTTTATAAGCGCTTACTTGCTCGTCTCACTCATCCTAAAAGCAATGCTGAAGAGTGCAACAAATACACTAACTATAAAACAGTAAAAATATTGACAGTCAAGTGTTACGCAGGTAGCACCTGGAGCCAGGTGATAATGACTATGGTTATTAAGCAAACTCTTCTGGCTTTAATCAGAAACCTGTTTGTGGAACAGAGACTTGATGAGGAAGGCAACAGCAACGTGATAATGACAAAGCTTTGCTGGGTTGGGAGGACTCGGGAGCAGCATATATGAGATACTGTCTGTACGATCAACCTGTGATCTCTGGAGTTGGAAGATGAGATGGAAGAGAGCAGAAGCAGAAATGCCTTACTCTAAAGCTGCACTGAAAGGTATTGGGAGGTTGAGTGGTTGCAGTGGTGCTGAGTAGCTTTATGGGCTCTTTACTGGCTATTCTTTTGGCTTTCTGCTTGGTTTTGGAAAGGAAGGGAAAAAGCATGTAAAAAAATTGGAATAATGTTTCTTTTTTTCTGTTTATAATTCCTTTATGCTATCCTCCTCTCTTTCTGAGGGATTTGATTATAGCATTGATCCACATCTGGAACAGCAGATTTATGTATTTCAGCCATTCTTTGCAGTTGTTTGGCTGTGAAATACAGAAAGTTACTGTTTACATGCAAAAACTAATGGAAATAAATAGCCAAAATTCCTTTAAAGACAGAAAAACTTTTTTACTGGCAAATCAAACAGTCTAATGTCCAATCCAGCCATTACCTTACAGGGTTCTTGGTAAGAATTGTACAGAGGGAGAACATTCTGTGACCAAAATCAGGCTTTTCTGGTGGTTTGGCTGTGGCAGTGTCATAACCCACTTCCCTCTTTCAGGGAACACTTTTCCCTCAGTGTTCAGTAGCATGTGAAGCTCTTCAGCGGAAGTCCCAACCGCATGGGCTTGCTGTGGTTTTTTTGAGACTGATGAAAAGCTACACATGGAGGAAGAGAGTTATTTTTGCC
Source organism: Ardeotis arabs (assembly GCA_011801015.1). NCBI lineage: Eukaryota > Metazoa > Chordata > Aves > Otidiformes > Otididae > Ardeotis > Ardeotis arabs. Next base: position 33,571 of record JAAGAY010002526.1, read on the forward strand.
TTCAAATAAAAGTATTTGGTTTTTTGTCGTTCCCCCCCCCCCAGGATATAGCTGTATATGTACTGTGGAGTAATTTATTCTTAAGCCATATTACCTTCGTAGCTTTGTACAGAACTTGTAGCAGACAATCATGTTACATATCTTTTCAGATCTTATGTTGATTCCTACAGTCAGCTTTTCTAGAGACAAACTGTTAAGTGATTTCTGGTAATAGATTGGCAATGGCTAAAAAAACTAATTGAAAAATTTGCAAGTGTCATTGGTCTGCATGTGTCTCATACCGAAAACATAGTTTGATAGAAAGGAAAGGGCCTTCTAAGTGTGATGTTGAAGTTCTGGATGTGCAAGTGTGATCTATCAATTTACACCTTCCTCTGTTTACAATTATCTTACTAGCAGCTGAGCCTGAAAAACCAAGGCATTACAAACCTGGCTTTTGAGAACTAGGGCTTTCTACAAATTACTTCTGTGTAAAGGGAGGTCTTGCTAGTCACCATCCTCGGACATGGTGTTTTCATTTCTGTATCTTTCCCTGATATTTTTCATTATTTGTTTTAAAGGTATTGAGGAACTGTTCCTGGAAATCCCGTGGGAGGGTTTGTATTGGTGGTGTTTGTAACGAAGTCTTGAGTTTGCAGCTGTGGAATCAAATGGAAATTGCTGTGTTTTGGACACACCACAACATACATTTTGGATGGAGTGAGGGGCAGTAGTGCATAGCTTTTCCTGTAGAAGTTAATTTATTGACACGGTGTTGGTTCTGCACAGCATGTATTGAATGGAGCATGGCTGAAAGCGTCAATTCTGAAGCTTGCTGGGCTGTTCTAGAAGACTTCGTTGGTTGAAGGCATAAGTGGGACTGCAATTTGGAACTGTTGGTTTTTTGAAACTCTTGTTCATAAGCAAGCTTTTTGAAAAAGATAGTTTTAATGAGAAAAGTGAGATGTGTAGCTGATGTTGAAATGTTTTCCAGAGCCTTTTTGTACTACACACACACATTGTTAGACACATCTGTAATCTGTACCACTGCAAGATATTCAAAGATTGTTTTTAAGCATTACTTACTGAAGTTATGAAGCCTAAATAACACCATTCTCACTCTTTTTACTTGTGCAGTATTTGGTGTAATATGTCAATGGTGAGAACAGATCTCAGAATGAGCAAATTGGAATAAAGTATAACATGGTTTTAAGTTTTGAAAAGGTGAATAGCATTTCATCCTACATATTAGCTTCTTATTCCACACCAAAAAAAAAAGTCACTAAGGATGAAAATAAGAGTTAGGTGGTGCAAAGCAGTTGTCTTCTGCTGGGACTGTGCTGAGATGGTGGTATACCTCTGGCAGGTTACAGAGAGATCTTCTGGCTTTTTGGAGAAAAAAATAAGCAGAATGGGGACTACAGTCAGCTTTGTGTGAAGGCTAAGTTTTGAACAGTCATCAGCTGCTTTTTCAGTCCACCCTAACTCTGTAGGGGCAGAGTCCTGGGATAGCTTAAAGAACACTTGGCTTTACTGCTTGCTTAACTGACATGGCACTTAGTTATGCGAGACAGGCGTCTTATGGGGGAGATAAACTTTGCTGTGTTTTAGACTACTGTGTTCCTGGATTTGGTAAAAGATAAAATGTTGAAATATACATTTGTTTTTTAGTCTAGTAAATGGCAATTGGCACCCCTTCCAGTGACACCGTTTGCTGTCCAAGCAGACACAGGAATATCAAGTCAAATGAACATCCGCTCTGGCTCTAGCCCTGGCTTCTCCAGGTTCTCAGTTTCATCCCTTTCTCCAGCACTCTAAAAGCACTCTCAAAGCTTGTTCTTGTAAAATATTTGCTATATGTGTTCCTCTGTAGTATTTTCGTTCAGACAAATAAGCACGATCTTCTAGGTCTTTTTAACAACCACAGTAGTGCCATATTGGGGCTTCTGTCTTGGTGGCAGAGTGGGTTTTATTATTCCAGTGTTCTTTTCTGTGTGTGTATACAAGCCATGCTGACAGCTTTCCTGCCATTCGCAGCTAAACACAGAGGCAACAGGACTTTGTAAAAGAAAAATTGTCATTTGTTCTTTAGAACTTCTGGTTCATGCATCTTATTGCTCCTTAAACATGCTATTACAGCTTTAATGTTGCTTGACTACACCGGTGAAAAGCATATGCATGCTAAATAGTAGTTGCAGGCTGTACTGTCCACGCTTGTTTTTTGCTTTGAGGTTGCTGAAAGTTTTTTAGTGGAAAAAAGTCCATGTGCTAACAGTAATTTTTGGTTTTCAAATTGGTGTTTTATTGTCTAGGTTTTAACTTAGTTTGTGTTAGCATAGTACCAAAATGCACGGATAAGATGTCACACATCTAGAGATTTATTGTGCCTTACATGACTGAGACTGATATTTTTTTTTTTTTTTTCTTGTACTGTACCTGCTGCTTGTGGATATGTGAAGTGGATATGTGTTTCAGGCTGAGCTGTTGTGATGAGATCAGTGGTCACAGTGACTGGGACAGCTCTTGTGCCATAACATGGTTCAGAGTGCATAGTTGAGAAAACTTCCCCATTTATCCCTCCTACCCTTGTTCTTTGCACTCATTTTGTGACACTTGAAGATAGCTGTGCTTATGCCTTCTAGTCAGAGGGACACAAAAGATTCCTTCAAGAGCCCTGAAAGTTTGGCGTAGGGAGCACAACACTGAAGAACCTGTTACTGTTGACGTTGCTCCTTGATAGGTGAGGACTTCCTATCACACCATAGGATTTTCTCCAGGTCTGTTTCTGCTGTTAAGTAGCATATTACATTGCAAATAGTCTATTCTCTTTTTTTTTTTTTATCTTCTTCTTCCATGCCTGCATTGCTCACAACAACTCAATGTTTTGTCGATATATATCTGATCTTTGAAAGCTTTACTGTTGGAGAACAGGCGGAGCCACTGTGAGTGGTGTTACTGTGCTGGCACTTTCTCAGAAAGCTTTGATTCCCATTAATTTTGGGGAAAATGCCCAGTAATTTAACAGTTCTTAAGGTTGATTGTTTTTTTTTTTTTTTGATGTTAAATATGTCTGACTAAAGCCATCAGTTATCTTTCTTCTTTATTTTCATTGTTTGAGGGAAGAACAATAGATGTATAATGTACAATGAATGGACATATTGTATTCTAACAGAAATTTTGATCTGAAATTTTACAAAGTAGTAGTGCTTTCAGTCATCACTAGAGGCTTATTCATGTTCTTCTAAATGTAGGCTAGCGGACTTGGCTTAAGATACTATTGGTCTTGCATCTGTAGAGGTTTGGAATAGGGAAATCATAGGTTTTTGTCAGTTTATAGTGTTGGGAAGGTAAACTTAAATGTAATTATGCTTCTGTATATCAGCAGTGACACAGATTTTTAACTTTTATTTTTTTAAGAAATTAATCCAGCCACTCTTACTGTCCTGTGCTAAGACTTGCAACAGAAAAATCAAGTCATTTGTTCCAGATGACATCTGTTTAACCCATAATGCAAAAAAGACCTTGGTAAATTGAATTAAATAAGCAATCCACCTGTCTTACTAATTATGTGTTGCAACTTGTTATCATTTAAGACTTCATTTTTTTTTGCGTTATGAACATACATTGTCCGGATATATTTTAAAATAAAATAAAGAAAAGTGTGCAAGTGTTTTCTGTCATTTCTTGGAAAGCAGGAGATATAAGCATGATCTCTAACAGAATACTAAAGTTCCGGTTCGGAAACAGTTAGGAATATTATGAGATGATGGATTTTTTTGTAAGAGTATCACGTGTGTGTTTGGAGCCAGGGGTCATGGCAGGAACTTTCTAGTCCTACTGAAATGTTTGTTTGCTTTCAGAACACAACTTATTTTTCTCTTCTTCCAAAACACTGATCATAAGAGCTCTCCCTCCCCACAGTGAGGAAAATTCTTACCTTTTTCTTGCTGAGACAGACAAAAATTAGAAACTAGGAAAATGAAAGAGGTTGCCTTCAGTAAGATGATCAATGTCTCAAAGCAGATGAAAGATGACGATTGAGAGCTAGGACTAGATCTGTTTCTACAGTGAGATATAAGGAGGAGACAGGAGCCACCTCCACTTAGGAGGGATGAGAATAGTACAGGGCCAGCAGGTTCCTTGCAGCTCTGATTTCTATTAGCGGGGGAATATGAAGGAGCATGGTTGCCTCTTTCCATTGTATTGCAGTGTCTTAATGGACCAAGAATAACTTTGCTGACACCAGTTTGGATTTCCTTATCCTGTTTCTACTAGTTCTACTAGTTGTTTTCCTTCCTTGTCTGATGGGAGGGAATGATTTGCAAGATCCACTGTACTTCTGAAAACACAAAGCAAATTCAAGTGCCTCTCTACATGTGCCAGTAAAACACGATGGCCTGGTTGTTTGAGCTATAGTCTTTGTTTGAATGTTTATCTTCAGCATTTCTTTGAAATATTCAGTCTTCTGTTCTCTTTAGCTGCCCACTAGCACTGCTACTTATATGCTGGATTTTGCTTTAGTTTGTATCTGCTGTTAATTTGTGTAGGTGTTAAATGTGCTATTACTTGTGTGTGTGGGAGAAATCATTCCAAGTCCAAATCTGCCCATATGTTGTTTCTGATGAGTTCTGAACCTTGCTGGACAGAGGACACATATTTGGCATGCAGGCACGAATCTGTAGGCGATCAGTTAATCTGTGCAAATATTCTCCCTTCTTATGGCAAGCTGAGGAACCACAGAAATTACTTTTTAAAATTTAAAAGCATGACTAGAAAATTTAAAATTTAGAAGTGTGACTAGAATCCTCTTGTCTTGAAAACAAGATGATCTACTGTGTCCAAACATCAAGTGGTTCGTAATAGTGGTTAGTATTTGCACCTTTAGGAGTGGTTCCAGAGGTTCAGCTTAAACGTAGCAGGAGGGAGGTAAGTGCTGTAATCAGGCAGGACACTTTGTCATGTTTAATAAAACATACTTGCCTGAAACAGGTTACCACTACAGGGGTGTTGCTCGCCTAGCCAGTGGGCCATAGTAACTCAGATATTCAAGGTTTCATTTTTTAAAACTTTTCCTGGTAACTCCCCTTTGTATGGCATGACTGAAAAGCACTTGAGACTGCTTTTTGATGGGGAAACTTCTGATTTTTTTAAAATGAAATTTGATCCAGATTTTTCTCGGATCTTCTTGGATGCAGCTTGAGCTCAGTTTTGAATTGTTAAGCCTCTCCTGTATGCCTGGGAGGATGCTTCTGCTCAGTTTATCTTGGATAGTTGCAAAAACTGAACAGTCACCTCCTGTGTTTTATATGTGTGGAGCTGGTGGCAAGTCACCACCTTCATTTTCTGGTGAAATGGTTGGGTAACACAGGGAGTTTACCTAGGCAGTGCAGAGACATTAGCAACTCTCCCTCAATTTACACTGTTGTTTCTCCTAATAGTCTACTTGAAGGTAGCAACTTGATTGTATTATTTATTATGTTATAGGACTCTAATGCTTGCACTTATTTATATAATGCAGAGGACTGTGATGGGCAGCTCTAGGTGAGTGGAGAGGGTTTGCATGGGGTTTTGTTTATTTGTTTTTCCAAGTGTTAGTTTACACTTGTGTATTGAGTCCCTTCCCTCTGATAATTTGTCTACGGAATGGAGAAAAGCATACTTTATGAAACTGAAAAATAAATGAATATGACCAACCTCCAAACTCACACATGTCAGGATACATTACTGGCTACGTACAGAGAACGTGCTAAAAAATGAGAGTGCTCCCTGGATTAAATCTCACTGTTTTATCCTGTTGTCCTCATACTAAGGATAGTAGCATGTAAGTTGGCTGCCTTTGCCTTTGATCAAAAAAAGTCTGGGCCTATCTGAAAGTTATGAAGACTTAAATATTTCCTCTGGTTGGAAACCAGTTTGCATTTTTTTCTTTCAAGGATCTCTGCAGTAGCTTGGATTTCTCTTCCCTTATTTAAAAAAAAAATTATCTCCGTTCTGTGTCTTTAATACTTTTTAAAAAAAGTACTGATTTATTAAATATTTCTGGATGGTTCTGTGCATTTTAAGTAAAACAGATACAGCATAAGCATCACTAATTATAAAGCAAATTTAGGCCTTCAAGTGATAAGTTGCAGGATTTGTTTTCCCTGCAGGATAAAGTGTAGCACAGGAAGGGAAAGCAATGGTTTAAAAAGCTACATGCTATCGACCTTCTTTTCAGTGGAAGAATTTAAATTTTCTCTGAAGTTTTCCAGTGATGTTATTTATGAGAGAGAGATGGTTATATGCTTTCATAAAAATGAAAACCCTTCTGGGGTTTGTTGCATGTGGAATTTGAAATGTGAACCGCTTTGTAATGGATCAAAACTAATATTCACACTTGTTGCTTACAAATCTTCTAGTGTACTTAAAAGGTCAATTTTTGCAAGATACTACCCAAGCAGAGACAAGATATAGTATTTCCCTTGAGGAATTTGTGATTTACAGTACAGTTGGAAAACTTTTAACTGTTGACTTGCGCTCTTATCATCTATTTGCTTTTACATACTTCAGTTTACACAATTAAACTTT
>JAAGAY010002527.1:0-18787 GCA_011801015.1 Ardeotis arabs
CATCCCACTCCCCCACCTACCAAGCACTTCCACATGTAGAAACCATATCCTTAGATACTTTGTGTCTTCTTTGTTCCTGTTTTTTCATTTTCATGGCTTGGCATAAGTAACTAATTAGATGTCATAATCAGTGTATAAAGTCAGAGAATGGAATAAAATTGAGCTCACTTTCTCTCTACTATGTTGTTTTTCCAGGCTAATTAGAGTAAAAACTGGTAAAAGTGTGTGTTTCTGGGTCAGAGAAGAGATCTCTCTCTAACATAGACAGAGCAGCTTTGTTCGTTACAGACATGCCAGCGTTACCCAGTCGCTTTTCAGAGTGGAATTGCACTGTAAACACTAGTGCATAACTATTATGCATTAACAGTGAAGCATTACCTTGCTAGTTTCAAAGCAAAAGTTGTGGATATTGCTTGCTCTGAACAGTGTTTTAGAGAACGTTTTTTTTCATCTTACTGTTGCACTTCTCAGGATTTTTTTAAACATTTATGGTGCAAATAAGTCTTGACTAATAACAAGCCAGCAGCTGATTTATGCTTGTAGATTGCTGTAGAGATTTATGGTTTCCTCATACTCGCATACAAAATGCTCTGAAACTTTTTCTATGTCCCTATAAAATCACATTACATAAAGCAGTAACACAATAGATGTACTTGAGTTGATTGCATTTAATTGACTATATAGACTATAATTGACTATATTGACGGTATTAAATGAGACTTATTTTTCTGTCACCTATCAGAGCACAGAGAAAAGCTGTCACATTGTTACTGAGATTTGTCTGTGTCAATCCACCTTACCACTTCAAAGATGTTTAGAGACCCTGTAGGTTACATTCTGAATGAGAGGATTTAGTTATTTTCCTTGTGATTAATTACATGCTTTATCATCTGAGACTATGATGGTTAATGGAGGTACAGTACACTGATTCAATTTTGGGGCTTTTTCTTCCTTTGAACATATGCTTCATCTGTTCCTGAGTCTTACAGGACCAAGGCTGAGCTGTCAGCATTATTTCAGAAAATACATTGTGGAATAATAGAATAGTTTGGGTTGCAAGGGACCTTTAAAGGTCCTGCTTTTTTGCCTTTTTTTGCTTGTTTTGGTTTTTTGTTTGGTTTTCTTGTTGGTTTTTTTTGGTATTGTGTCAACTCACTTAGCAGTTGCAAAAGAGAAGTCCCTGGAGTCACACAGCAGAGTGCTGGGTGTAAGGGGAAAAGGCAGTAAGACATCAGAAAGCCATTCCAAAAAATAGACTTTATACATGCTTGTCATAGTACATAACAGAGAAAGAATGTCTAAATTCTACCTGTGTGGAATAATTGGATGCTGTTTGATCTCCATTTGATTCATTATAGTATTTTAGAACTTTTCATCTCTTTTGAAGAAATATTTGCCAGGAAGCAAACATTTATTAAGAATATCTATGTATTATTTATGTCTGTGTGTATACATATTAAAAGAGTACATATTAGTATTCATATTATTGAAAAAATTGTTGAAAATACTATCATAGTTATGTAAACTGAAAAGGTTTCAATATTACTTAATCTTATTTTGGTGAACAAGATTTGTTTTGAGATGTCAGGTAATTAAAATAAAAACATGTTTTATTAATTATTGCTCATTTATATTGCAGTCAGTTGGATAAGACTGATCTTTTCCATTGATGAGATGTTCAATAGAGATTCCCAATGTGTCATTTTTGTTAAGCTTGCTTTTCTTTTTTGTGTGTAGTCATTTTAGCTTTAATTCTTATTTGTGTTGATAATTTTATTATTTTTATTAACAGAAAATAATTTTGAAAATGTGAAAGAGTAAAAAGCAAGAAAAAGTATAAAACTACCCCCAGAAATATAGTTTTGAGTTTAAACCACCAATTTTATATTGTAAATTAAAGACTGAAGATCTGTAGTTGAAAAGGTATATAATACTACTACAGTTGATTTCATGCTCAGTTAAATGTAATAAGTAGTTTTGTTAAATGCTGTGCTTGTTTTACAGTGTGTTCTTAAGATGATTTGGATTTACTGCTGGGAAATCTTTAATGTTCAAAGTAAATTGTTCTATCAGAGTTTTTGATGTTCAGTAGCAACAAAATACTGTGATAAACAAAATAACTCAATTCCCTAAGGCAAACTTAGTTCATTACCTCATTTATGGTTCAGTATGTCAAGTTTAAAAAGAAACGTGATTGCTCTGGAGAAATTCAAATGGCAGAAAATCTTGTGATAGTTGAACTGAACTAATAATTAAGCTGAGCAACAGCAAACTTTGACAGAGTAATTTCAGTATTTTCAGATTGTTTACCTTGGCCTTTATCTTAACAAATGGATTAGAATCTAGGCTGATCGTATACTTCTGTAAGAAATAACTTCTATTGCTTGCGTATCTATTCGTGCTTCTTTGTATGATACAAAGCTGCGGTAGGTTACACTGCTGGTTTTGCCGTACTGAGCTTCACATGCCTGACCTGTATCCATATTAGTTAATGCTGTAAACTATTAACACTGACCAAATACTCAAGTTGGAATGGTAAGTAGGGAGTGCTGTGTTGCCACTTCTGACCAGGCACTATGTGGGAATTTTTTAAGTGTAAATTGCTGTGCCTGCAGGAATTTGGGAAAATCACAGCTCGTTAGCTACTTCTGTTGAAATGTTGGCTTCGCTTTGTACGGAGATCCTGAAAGAGCCATGGAAAATGCTCTTTCAGGAGTCATTGCCTGCAAAGAAACAAGATAACACCAGTCAGCTGCCTGATAGTGTCATGGTATAACAGAAAATAGCTTGTAGGGATTTAATCATCTGGAATAGCAGGATTGGATGGGATTATTTAAAGGAGATCTTTCTCTGTCAAATGTTTTGTAGTTTTCTGGTATATGGTAAGAAAAGTGGGTTTTTTCTTCCTTACCTATATATGTGTATTCTTGAAAGACTGTTATTTCCTTCTGCCTCAGTGAAATCATCTTGATTCTCTTGGTTCTAAGATTTATTTTGCTGAATTGTAGATTAAAATGCATCTGGTATAAATGAATTTTTAATCTAATAGTGAAGATAAATTTGAAGGAGAATTTATGTGTGTCTCTGTGAATTTAATTGATGAGAACACTTTTAATAGATTGAGAAAGTGTTTTAATTTGTTTATTTACTGTTTTATCCAGGAGGAATTTCAACTTTCAACACAACTTCGGTTGTGTTTCCTCTATTTTTTACTTCTGAACGTGTTAACTGTATATATGGCATATTTATGAAATGAAATAGTCAATAAAATCATGTCATTAAGTACAATACCATTTGAAAAATGTACCTTTCTCCATAATGAACTATTAATTAGTGCATTCAGCAATTAAAAACCAGTAAGTCTGCTTAAAGACAAGGTACAATTTAGAATTTGTAAATTAATATTCTAGATATTTACTCATAAAATACGTTTTGTAGAAGCACATACTGCTTACATTTCTTTAAAGATTAGTAATTGTCTAATGATGTAATAGTTTGCAATAACGCCATTTAGAACTGAGAAAGTGAAGTATTTCTGTCATTACGGTTTGCTTAAAGTAAGAACATAGTCTAAATTTGAAGATTTTTAATTACTACAAAATAAACACTTTAGAAGAATATTTGCACTAACGGATTTTTTTTGTTGTTGTTCGCAGTCTCAGTTTGAACTCAGAGTATTCCATATTCGTGGAGAACATGCTCTATTAGCTGCTCACCTTGAGGAAACCATTGCACATCTGAAGAATGAACTCGATAATAAATTAAACAGAAGAAACGAAAAAGCAAAGGATATTGGTGTTTCTACCGAAGATGATAACCCACCAAAGACATACAGAAATGTATGTATACAGACTGACAGAGAAACTTTCATAAAGCCTAGTGAAGAAGAAAACAAAGCTGTGAAAAATAACCAAGTAGTACCCAAAAAGCTTAATATTTCTTCTTTGTCACATAGTATTTCTGCCCAAAGTGAAAATAAGGACAATTACATTGTACAGTCTTCAGAAAGTGTCTTATCTTGTCAACCAAAACAAGTGCTGCTTCCACCTCCACCACCACCTCCACCACCACCACTACCACCACCGCCGCTTCCTCCTCCCTTTCCTAATTCTTCACTGCCAGGTTTAGTTCCTGCACCACCACCTTTGCCAATGGGTCCGACTTCACTGACATCTCAGTTTGGATCTGGTCCACCACTGCCACCTCCACTTTCTGAAGGCTGTAGGAATTTTCAAGCACCACCGCCACCACCACCGCTTCCAGGGTTGGGACCTCCTGTTCCTCCTCCATTGCCTGGATCTGGGTTACCTCCACCCCCTCCACCTCCTGGGCCTGGGTTATTTTTTAATAGCACTTTATCTTCAAACAAAGGTCCTCGAAAACCTGCCATTGAACCTAGCCGGCCCATGAAGCCTTTGTATTGGACACGGATACAATTACAAGGCAGCAGGTAAAATATATTTATTCAGACTTAAGAGTTGCTATTTATAGCCCATGATACAAGTTTAAGTATACTATTTAAGGTTGAATAACAAAAAGTTAAGTCTAGGAACATATAACAAAATCAGTGTAGAGCCGTGGAATTTATATCTTTTAAGAAAAAAAATTGAATCAGTTCTAGGAATCTAAAAATAGATCATGATAAATTATTTTAAAATGTTAAATGTAAATTAAAATTACGTGCATTATGAATGAAAATCACGTACATTATCACAAGAAGAAATTTTGTCTTTTTTTTCTGGAAAATACAAGTACTCCATGGACAACTCTAGTGACAGAATGGTTCCTAGACTTAGCACTAAAGAGAAAAAAGGTAGGCAAGAGATTAGAAAGATGTACCTGTTTTTAATCTTACTTAGAATTAGAATTGAAATGTTAAAGTTTGATCAGGTGAGAACTTAGTTTCATTTTTGCTTTCCAGTCACTTCAGGTGATACCATCTTCAGAGCACGATGTTGTGTTATCCTCTATGATTCCAGTTCTAGAAACAGTTTAACAGGAACTTAACCCCTGTGTATAATTCTGTCGGAGGAGAAGTAAAGCATATGTATAAATATATGCAGCTCAGGAACTTGTAGCAGGAAGCATCCATTATGGAGGAGTCTCAGTACTAATAAACATCTGTAGTTAAAAAAAAAAATATATTTTTTAAAAAATAATTACCAATCTTACTGTGTTTTAGTGCTGGGATAAAATGCTGGATATGCTTGAGGGAAAGAGATGCCATCCAGAGGGGCCTTGACAGGCTTGAGGAGTGGATTGGTCCAAACCTTATGAAGTTCAACAAGGCCAAGTGCAAGGTCCTGCACATGGGGCAGGGCAATCCCCAATATCAATACAGACTAGGAGATTAATGGATTGAGAGTAGGCCTGCAGAGGAGAACCTGGGGATACTGGTGGATGAAAAATTGGACATGAGCCAGCAAAGTGAGCTTGAAGCCCATAAAGCCAACCATTTCCCAGGCTGCACTAAAAGCAGCGTGGCCAGCATGTCCAGGGACGTGATTCTGCCCCTCTGCTCTGCTCTTGTGAGACTCCACGTGGAGTACTGCGTCCAGCTCTGCAGCTCCTGGTACAAGAAAGACATGAATCTGTTAGAGTGTGTCCAGAGGAGGGCCATGAAGATGATCAGAGGGCTGGAGCTCCTCTCTTGTGAGGACAGGCTGAGAGAGTTGGGGCTGTTCAGCCTGGAGAAGAGAAGGCTCTGGGGAAACCTTGTTGCGACCTTCCAGTATATAAATGGGGCTTATGAGAAGGATGGAGAAAGACCTTTTACCAGGGCCTGTAGTGACAGGACAAGGGGCAACGGTTTTGAACTGAAAGGAGATAAATTTAGATTGCATATAAGGAAGAAATTTTTTACAAGAAGGTTGGTGGGACACTGCAACAGGTTGCCCAGAGAAGCTGTGGATGCCTGTCCTGGTTTCTTCCCAGTAGCTGCTATGTTTTGGATTTAATATGGGATTTCGTATGTGAAGAATGTTGGTAATACACTGATGTCAGTAGTAGTTGCGAAGAGATTAAGGGCTTTTCCAGCTTCCCAGGTTTTGCTAATATGCAGGTGCGAGAAGCTGGGAGGGGCATAGCCAGCACAGTTGACCCAAACTGGCCAAAGAAAGTATTCCATACCATAGACATCATGCTCAGTATATAAGTGGGGCTTGGCCGGGGGGCAACACACTGTCTCTCTGTCTCTCTCTGTGTCTCTCTCTCTGTCTCTCTCCCTGCCTCCCCCCCGACCTGAGATCATTCCGAGATTGCTCAGGATGGGCTGTATCAGTTGTCAGGTCATTGGGCAGTGAGAAATTGTGCGTCATTCATTTTGTATATTTCGTTATTGGAAGTCTTCAGCATCAGGTTGGAGGAGATTTTGAGCAAACTGATCTAGTGAAAGATGGTTCTGCCCTTGGCAGGGGGGTGGAACTAGATGATTTTTAAAAGTCCTTTCTGATCCAGACCATTCTATGAGTCTATGAAAGTAGTGGAATAGTATACACCATTGCAACAAATCTAAAGTTACTGTGCAACATGTTGTTTTATTGATTTGTTTATAAGGGATCATTTGCTGGACAGGCATAAATCAACAATTTTTGGATAGTCTTTTTGAAATGACCCCACAACTTTTGTTTATGCTATCCATTTATTCAGCTGGCAGGAGAAAATAAGTACTCCCATTGGGGCTTTCTGGGACAGCATGCATACATTACTGCACAGTAGTATGTGGTTTCAGTACTGCTCAGCTGCTTTTTTGAGTTTTGGCTGATTCTAACTTTGCTTCAAGTGTTTATTAATGTAACATACAGCTCCATTAAGAGAGTTTGCTCAAAAAGTATTTTTGGGGTATACTTAAGCGACACAGGCTATTTCTAGTTTAACAAGAAGTTGCTAGAATAATGAAATAAAACTCAGGTCTGTGTTATGCAAGTAATGAAATGACATGATTATTTGGGTCTTAAAATAATTATTATCTGTGTTCAAAATTATTTTAGCATAAGTGCAGTTACAAAGATGCTTAGTTTATTTTAAAGATTTTAATAAATATTATACTATATATAACTTATAAAGTATAGTGTTATTTAGCATATATAATATATGCTATACTATATACACAGTATTACATACTATATTATATACTATGTAGTATTATATATTGTTATTATAGATATTATATATTATGATTTATATTATAGATAGTTTATTATAGATTATGTATGTTATTATAAGTCACTAAATTATTTATTTGCATGTTAAATTATTTCTGATTATTCTTAATCTTTTATTTTAAGTTATTTTTAGGATTATATTTAAACACTGTTAAAATAAATATATGCATTTAAATGTATTTAAATATAAGTTTGAGTTTACAGCATTTTATCTGAATTTATTTTTATGAGAAAGAATCATTATTCTGGTATAATAAAGCATTGTAAGGTGTTAATATTGTATATAACATGTTTGACAGGAACAAACGGTTAAAGAAATGTCAGTTGTATTCTTTCAATGATTCAGAATTAAAGGCACAGAAATATTTTACAGGAATATTTTACAGGAAGTTTGAGCATTTTTTTGGTTTTACTTTCCCAAAATTGCTAGTGAAAAGTTGTAACCTAGTGAATAGATAGTTGGTCCATAAATAAAACTTGTAATTCTTCCTGTGATTCTCTGAAATAAAGTACTTGCTTTGAAAGATTGTTGGTTCATCAAGCTTTTGCTGAATGCAAGATAAGGTCTGTCATAGCTTTCTGGTGAACTGTTGGTCACCAGATGTAGTGGTCCAGCATTTTCATGGTCTGCACTAGAACTGGAAACTTCTTCAGTGTCTGCTGCTCAGATCAGCAGCTATCCAGGAATTCAACATTCTTGTTACAGAGCCAGAAAGAATCCCTAATTCTTCAGTGTGGGTGATACTATGGCTCTTACTAAGAGAGAGTGGAACTGTGGAGCTGTAAACATGTCCTGTGACACAGTACATGCTGCATCAGCAGATGCTAGTAGAAAAATTAGAGTTCCTTACACATTCATGATAATGAATGTATAGTTGAGTATTAAGTAGAAAAAAAATCCTAAATTTAATTAAAAAAAAAAATTGGTTACCCTTAAATTGGTAGATACTGCATTTTGTTGCATGTTACAACTAATAAAAGTATGTGCAGTGACATCAGCCGTTTGTATTTTATAGGGGTTTTCATAAATTTTTTTTTTATTATTGCAAATAATTTCACTGCCTTTTAGTGACATCTGCTGGAAGAAGTGGGCCCACCTTCTACTGATAAAACAGACAGGAAGAGCACTCAGAAGTTTTGTCCCATATGTTTTCTTGGAAAGTTGGAATTTTGAAACATAGCTCAATTCAGAATTGAAGTGCCCTGTTTGCAGCACTACATGGTATTTTCCCCAAATCTAGATAAAACTAGGGAGTTGTGTAAACAAGTTTCAAAACTAAATCTAAATCTGGTCTTGAAAGGCAAAAAAAGAAGGAAGGATAATCCATATTTAAAATTTACAGTTAGTTGAATGGAGCCAGAATAGTGGTTAGTCTCCCAAAATAAGAGAGAGTGGAACATAATTAGTTTAGTTTCTCAGAACTGCGACAAAGAGAAATATGAGCATACAACATCTGCAGCTAACATGAAGTGGATCAGCTCCAATACAAATTACCCCAAATGCTCTTAAAACATGCTTGAAAAAAGTTTGTTCAGTATTAGTTGATATTGTTTAGTTTTACAGGTCTAAATAGATTACTGGGAGTTACTCAGAAAAGCTGCTGTTGAAATACTGCTCATCCTCATTGAAGTGGCAGAAATCTCTCGAGATGTATTTGCACAAGCTGCAGTTGTAATATTTGGTTATTGTAAAAAAACTGTACAATATAAATAATACATTTTGAAATAGATAAACTTTTTGGTACAGCCTTCTCCAAAACATTTTGACTCATCACAAGAGGAAGGTATAGGGAAGGAATGCTGTTTGTATACCAGCAGTGGATGTTGCTCAGAGTTCTAAATCTTTTATGGGTTTTCATCTCTTATGGTTAGATCTATTCTAGGTTTTCATAAATTTTTATTGGAAATGTTATTATTACCTTTCCTTTATAGGAAAACTGCTGTGCCAACATTATGGGAATCACTAGAAGAACCTGATATACTTGATACTACTGAGTTTGAATATTTATTCTCCAAAGACACCACTCAAGAAAAAAGAAAACCATTATCTGAAACTTATGAAAAAAAAACCAAAGCCAAAAAGGTACTTATTGTTTCTTTGTATTTGCTTTTTTTTGTTTGTTTAGTTTTACATTTTAGGAAACCTCCTTTTTGTTTATTATTGAATAAACAGTTAATAGATGGGTTTGTAAATCTCATTTTGGAGCAATATAGGTGGATTACTCATTCAACCCTTGCTTGAGAATGTGGGGTTATTATTTACCTTGGAAGATTTCTTGCCTTTGAAAGTGAAAGTTGCACATCCCAATGAGGTAGAAAGAATATTATATAGAAGAACTGAAGGGAAGTTCTAATACATATCTAAATGTGCCAGTATTTCAGGTCACGTCTGCCCTTAAACTGATCTATAATTAAAAAAATGTAATTAAGTTATTCTAGCAAACCTGTCTTCCATTGAGATCTATTTTATTGGAAAAATAAAGAAAATTGGACTGTTAGACATTTTGAATAATATACCTCTGGTATAGCTAAAGATTTGCATCCGGAAGGGATAGGACGATAACATCTTTAATGGTCAAAAGTTTATGCAGCAGCTATGTCATTACCATAGTGCATATATTGTCTGCCTCAGGCGTGATCCATTACAGAGAGAGCTTGTATTGCTCAATTACTATGTGCAGATAGGACAAAGAAATCCCATTATTAATATTTGCTGCAGGAAAAATTCTAGACTGGATAAAAACCAATACTCTTTTCCAGAAACAATGTGGTTATGTATTAGAAATCCATTTAAATAGACTCTATATTGTAAATCTCTTGGAACTTACCTGCTTGGAACCACAAGAGGGCACTTTGTATGTGAGCGCTGCTGTTTACCTTTTTCAGTTTTATAACACATGTAACATCATCATAAACTTCCTGTAGTGTGTCTTAGCACAATGGTTAATGAGACCTGTAAATAAGACTATAGAGTTCATAAAATTCAAGCTCATGTGATGCAAAAAGTGAAAAATGAAAAATGAGGCCAGAATGGTATTTGTAAATATATGCTAAAGAAATGATTAGTTGTTACAGTCCTACGTTAGTAGTCCTCCAAATATTAGATTGAAGTTGGATGTGAACATCTCTGAAAAATATTTTGACATATTTTACTTGACAAGTGCTTCAGTGCACATGGTGTGTAGTACTCAGCTGTATCTGTAGATTCCATTAGTTCACATTTCTGATACTCTTTTTCTAAAATTCATTTTTACATTTCATTAATTTACCTCTTTCAGAAAGAATTACTTAATAGGAAATACAGATTTCTAAAGAATTTTGAAGAAGAATGTAACCAATATAACTTAAATGGAGAAATAATGTGCACAAATAGTTACCTTTGTATTTCAAAATCTCAGCAATTAAGTGAATGTACCTATTTCTCCAGATGTTTGACAGCAAACCAGGTAGAGAATTAGTCCTGTATTCTGAAAGATGAAATTGCATTGTTCTTTTTCCTTACTGCTTTGTAAACTAACTTACTTGCTACAATTTTTTTAATGATCTCTCTTAACTTTGTCCAAGGTTGAATTGGATAATAGTTACCCTATACAATATAGGAAATAATGATATAATAAGTACTATTTCTTGTGAGAAACCAATGTGTTTTCTTACAAAGATACCTTCTTTATGTTAGTGTTTGAATTATTCTGTTTTATTATTAAATGTAAACCTATTATTTTAAGATTAGGGATATATTTACTGAAATAAATGAAATTTTAAAAGTTCTTTTTAAGTACTATGTGAAAATACAAAAATAAATCCCCTAAGAGATAAATTAAGAGTTATGTTTTTGGTTTGGTAAAACTAATGGGATTATGATCATGGTGTTACAAATGATGGGAATTGTAGGGCTTTCTGTGAAAATTCCAAAAACTCATGGTCAACAATATTAAACTTTCCATCATCTGGTCAGTTTAAAAATTAAAAGTAAATAATCTTTTAGAATTCAAATTAAATTTGAATTTAATTGAGTGTAGAAGCATTTTCTTATTGTATGTCCTGTCTTTCCACCTTTCTCTGTTAAACGACTCATAGCAGCAGCTGAATATTTTTACAGACAGTTAGTTCTCTTATATGGTCCTATGTTTTCCTTTGTCTTTCTGAAATCCCAGATGTCTGCAGACTGGCTCCAGTGGATCAGTCTTGGTGGGCTGCAAGTGATACAGTGGTAGAGGGGCATTTTATTTGGTTACAGGAGAATTTATTAGTAGATAGTAAGTAGTAGATAAGTAAGTAGATAAGTAAGTAGATAGTAGATAGTAACAGAAAACTCCTGTAGATTGATGTAAAACTACCAGTTCTGCTGGCTTCATTTGTGCTTTCTCGTACTTTTTTCTTGGCTCTCAACTTTTCTTACCTTTTTCCTAGCAATTAAATCTATCTACTAGGGTTTTAACAATCAAGAGGCTCTGAGCACCCTGATCTAGTCGGGGATGTCCCTGCTGCTTGCAGGGGGGTTGGACTAGAAGACCTTTGAAGGTTCCTTCCAACCCTAACCATTCTATGATTCTATGATTTCTTTGCCTCAGTACAGAAATTTGTGCTTGTCTGGTCTTAAGAATGCTACAAGTGTCACAGTGTATGGAATTGTATAGTCTGGTTAAAGTTTCTACAGACATTAAGAAAGACACATGAATCTTACGGGGTTTATCATATATTATAATTTTTAGCAGATGCCATGTCGTTTTGTATTTCTTTGGAAATTCTTTTCTCGTATTCTGTTAAAAAGCCTTGCAGAGCAAGATATAGGTACAGCAATAGAATCTAGAGTAGTAGCTGTGTTTGGAATATGTAAGCTAATTTATTTAATAATACGTGTTGGTGCTGACCTGTTCACTGCATTACATCTCTCCTCCTCGGCGCAAACTTTGTCCTGTTTCATGCCATCTTATACAAACTAGATTTGACCTGCTTGGTATTTAGAGAAATGACAGACCAATAGGTGGTACAGGATTCCTTGTTAAAACATGTTTTCTTAATACTTTTCTCCTTGCATGAGAATTACATCTATGCCTTGCAATCAAATTCTTTATGCAACTGGAAGTAAGATTCTATCTTTCAAACTAGAGGGAAATTGTTTCTTGTTTAACTGGGTCTTCTTTATAAAACTAAGGAGACTTTAACAATTAGTGACCTGTGGAATTACGACTTCTTTACCATCTATTTACATTTCTCTTACAGTTCCAAATAAAATAATATTATTCAATTTATTCTCAATATTACTATTTTTGTGAAACCAGTTGGAATAATCTGTATGCTTAGTCTGTGAAATTAATGTTTCTGTGGAAAGCATCCCATTAAGCCTATAGAAATTTCACTTTGTTCTATTCTTACCTATTTATCCACATAGTAGACACCTCATGGCAACATAGATTCAAATATTCAATGTATACTGTGCTTTTGTTGCTTACAGCTGGTAGACATCTACCATTTTCAGACAGAAATATCTTAGTCATGTCCTATGTAAGTGGAACAGATGGTCTGTTTTCCAGTACCATCTGGAAAGTTGTGCTCAGAAGGGAAACTTCTGAGTATATATTTATATTCATATATCTATTTATACTCATATATATATATATAATGTACTTACAATATAATATATAATTTTCAACTAAATATTTATAATATAGATTATATTCATACTTATACATATACTCATTGTCAAAATAGGAGAATATGTTGAGGATTCTGTAGGCATCTGTGCTGGGTCTGGTTACCTCAGTATTTTCATGTGACCTGGATAATGGAATATTAGCTCTGCAGCCACCGCCTAGTTGCAAGAGGCTTCAAATGTAGAAGTAGAAAGCTTTCATGTATCAGAGGTATGGTCTGAAAGATAGGGATAAGCACAAAAGTAATACAGTTAAGCACAAAGGTGAAACATTTAAGGATGTTCAGCTACCTAAAAATAAGATGGGGTACAACTGGCTAACTGACTAGGTTAACAGTTTAGCAGAAAGGATCTTAGGATTACAAAGACTCACAAGACGGATATGAATTGTCAATTTGTTGTACTACTAAAAAGGGAAAACAAAACTCTGATAGATTAACAGAAGTATTGCTTGCACGACAATCTACTCAGCTGTGTCTCAGTTAAGAACTGCATCTAGATTGAGGCGCTACAACCCTTCGTTAAAAATGTTTGCTAACTGGAAAGAGTTGAAAAGAGTGAGAATGATGAAAAGTGTAAAAGTAGTCTCTGAGAAAATAATTGAATTATTATGGTTGTTTAGTCTAGAAAAGAGAAGGTTGATGGGGATACACAGTAAGTGTCATCAAGTGCATGCAGCTGCTGCAAAGAAAAATTATGAAAAGCTTTGTAAGAAACAGTACGGATACCAAGGGCATGCAGAACAATTTTGGCCAGGAAAATTGTGTTTCTGTATTGGGAGATCATTAAGAAAATTAGTTTAGAATGATACACATATAGTTGATACTGTCTTGGAGTGCAGAAATGCTTTGGATGACATTTTGAGTGCCTTTCCAACATCATGATTCTATTACTCAATAAAAAGTCCACTTTCTGGCCATTGTCCTGTGGATGGAAACAGCTGGCTATCCTTTTTTGAGAGTGGAAGCACTTTCATGATTCCCAAATTCATTGCTTTTGTGCCTGCCAGAAAATGGCTTATTAATTGAGTTACATTAGTTTATAGAGGCTGTCATCCTGACATGAGGATGAAATTATTAGAATTTGCAATGGTTATTACTAAGATATTCTAACAAGTATGTGGGGAAAACAGGAAGGGAAGTTAAGAACCTTCCAGCAGCAATGGTAATATAACTTCTTAAAGGACTGCACGGAGGGTCGTTTTATTTGTTTTTAGGCATATATTAACTTACTTTGGAAAAATACAGTACATTTATTTGATAGTATTTCAATGTAAAAATAATAACATTTAAATGAAGGTCACATGTGCCTTTCCAGTACACGTAGATGTTCTTGAAGTTTGTTATGGTAATGCTCATCTGGACATCTGGAAGCTCTGCAAAGTGTGTGGCTGCTCGTTCTTCTATCGTGCACTCTTTGGGAAAATTTAGCAGCTTTGGAAGAACCTCTTGTTTTTTTTCCAAATATGCATTCCTGAAATATTTCAGAAAATCCTTATTCTTGTGCGTTTGTCTGCTCTGCATTTATGTGATCCTGGAAATTCTTGCAAATTACAGAATTATGTAGATAACGATCAAAATAAATATTCTAGTTTTTTAGGTACTGTCTTTTGAGAGTAGAATTTGTCTTTTCTGGATGGGGAGAATTTACTGTCTAGGTTAATATATTAGTTATGTCCCAATATTAGAACAAAACAGTGTGCAATACATTTAAAAATTAATACATGTAATTCTTTTCTCATAAAAATGCTTTTGAGGTGTAAGACTAAAAGCGTTATAATCTTATATGAGGTAATAAAATTCAGTGATTTTTTTTTTTTTTAATATGGTATATGTGAAATGGGAGACTATTGCTTGTATCCTGACTTTCCCAGAGACTCTAGATGGATAAATAATGTATAGAAGGAGTGGGATTTATTTCCCAGGATAGTTCTGAAGTGGCTGAATTTGCAGGCAGCAAAGTTGAAGTTACTGGAAAAAAATAAAGAAGTTCATTAGCACCTGAATATAAGTCAAATAAATTTCTCTCTGGTTTTTGCTAATTCAGCTAGCTTAATCTAAATATGTATATTACTGGTATGGTGCAGCTTGGCAATATACATTGGATCTATAAGTATTTACACCATGTAAGCTGATAGACACATGTAATTGTCTTCAAGCCATAGGTTCTCCCTTTTCTCTTAAATTTGCAGAACCAAAATCTGTTCTTGTAGTGCCAAATAGAAGAAAGGCAGAATTAGGACATATATTTTGGAATGAAATAAAAAACATGATTCATTATGTATTCAACTATGATACCCTGCAAGCCTGAAAAAGAGATAATTTAGAAAAGAACATTCTTTTGCTGTGATTTATTCCATGTGCACTTTGTAGCACCGTTGCTGGACTTGCACATATTGTTGCATCAGTTTTTTCAATATCTTTAAGCACTTGTTGGTAACTTATCCTCACTAAATCAGTATTTTCTATACTTTTTCAAGAAACAAGATAGTTAGATATTTGTGATGCCACTCTGTCTTCATCTTACAAAAAATCAGTAAATGTCAAGTAATTTGTGTCAGGTGTATGCTCCGAATGAAAGTCCATCAATCATTTTTGGGCCCTTTAGTGCAATGATTATCATTTCAAAGACGCAGGAGAACATTAAAGATAATGGCTTTTCTGTTGTCTATTATCTCTAACAGACTTCACATAATTATTAACATGTGTTCTCATTTAAGAAGAGTGTCAATATTTTGAGTGAGTTGCATTTTTTTAACTGAAAGGGATATGTCTGTCAGCAAATTTTTTGTCCATCTAACTAAATGAGGAATTACAATTAATGAATTTTATGTTTCCACAAGAAGGGCAGATATTGCAGAAATTGTTGGAAGCTTTGCAGGGTTGAAACGCAATGACTGTCTTCAGCTGTCTGTATAAGATAATAAACAGTGTTCAAACTTGAGTAGAAGTAGTAAAATGCTAGTGCGTGCTCTTCCAAGGCACTCTCACTTTCCTTTTATTTTTTGTGCTGTACTGAGAAGAATGAGTACAGCATTTCCTTGTTTACCGCAAAGCTCTGCAATCATGTAGGATATGGAAAGTATCCGTAAAGGGTAAATATCTGTTTTGTGGCTTTGTTTTGGTTCTACACTTTTGATAGGAATAAAGGTATTGAAATAAGTTTCGTACTAGCTCATTTCTTACCTCATGTTTTATCCTGAGAAATTGCCAATTGCTTGTCCTTTAGCAAAAGGCTAAAAATAGTGGGTTTTTAAAAATCCAATAGAATTGCAAATAGGATTACATGCCTCCTAAAATATTTTTTAAATATTTAAAAAATATAATTCTGTAGTTCACCCATGTTAAATAAAAACAGTTATAATTGGCTCTCCTTTGAGTAGGAATAGAAGAGAGAATGTCTAGTCTTAAGCTGCTGTAATTTCATTGATGACTCTTGTGGTGTTTATGTAGAATGGCTTGAGGGGCATACCTACTTGCTTCTTGTGCAGGATATTCTTCCTCTGCTTGAACAGGGTTTCAGCAGACTGCTTATGGGTCCAGGCTGTTGACTTCACCATAAAAGTTAATGAGTGGGAATGGAGGGAAACACTGTGATATGCAGGACAGCTTTTTAGCTTACGCTTTCCCTCAGTAAATTTAAATATTATGGAAAGGATCCATGCACCAGCAGGAGGAAGGATTTAGCTTTTAATCACTAAAGTAAACTGAATCTGCTCAGATTTCAGCACCAGTAAGTGTCCTGGACAGAATGTAGACATTACAGTTAGACAAAACAGTGAAGTCTGTCGTATAATATTTAATGAAATACATTTCTGGCTACATTAGAGAAACACCTTTTAATAGGAATGACAGAATAATTTATGAGTTTGTTCAGTCTTCAGTATGTCTCCACTTTCAAATTAGATGGTAAATATTTGAAAGGTGTAGAAGGGGCTCTTGTGTACGGCAAATCAACTAACTTAATAACATTAAAATTAGTTGGGGAACACCACACAGAGCAAATACTGTTATGGATCAGTGAATTAAATGAATTAGCACCACCAGTCACAATTTTGCCACTGAGCCAGAAGATGCTGCATCCATTACCATGACACATTCATAGTCTGGAGGAGAGGCAGGCAGCTGGCAAACCCTGCCAGCTGGCATAGCAGCATCAACTGGCGTCAGCTGGATTTTAGCTGCTTACCTGTCACTGCCAGCTACGAGCAAGTCCCAATATGCTGAGAGGTGATCAGTGATTTGTCTTTTAAGAGCATAGACTAAATAGTTCAATGCAGTCTTTACAAACTTTCATTTTATTTGCCTTGTGGTTTTTATGACCCAGGAAAGTGCTGATTTTTTTGTCTCTCCTTTCCATTTGGAATTCAGACACGTATCTAACTCCCTGTCAGTAACTTCCTCAGAAGACTGTAGTGTCTCTGAAAATACATTTTTTGTTTTGCTACTGATTATATATTTTGGTTCTGAAATCTTTCAAGTTACATGTTAGTTCTAAAAATCTATGACAAAAGTCCTATGGAAGACTTAGCATTACAACTATGTTTTTAGGGTAGTTTTATGCCAAATTTAAGGTATTCTTTTGTTGCTCCATTTCAGCTCTCTAATGAATGAAATATTAGCCTTCAGTTACAAATTTCAGTTGGTTGAAGCTATTTCAGGTAGTCTGAGTCTAGTTTGATGCCTGGTAATTGTGACCATGTGTACATTTGTCAAAAATGCAAGTGAACATACAGTTAGTTGGCCATTTTAAAACAGGAATCACTGTTTTAGCTTTTAAAATTATACAGGGTCATCTTTAATTTTTTTTTTTTCACTAATCTTTTCAGGATTAAGTCTTACTTAGCAATATAAGATAGTTTGATTGTATCTGGAGAATATATTAGCACTTAAAAATACTTTAATAGAATTATTTCAAATGTCATATTGTCTCCAATGGCTACAGTCTGGAAAGTTTTTGCCTCAAACTAGGCATGTCTAATGGGGTTTATGACAACCTATGAATTTGCCCCTGAACAAGGTCAACTTGGAGGTCAGTGAATGCTGTACAAATTGCATACTACTCAAGCCTGTAATTATCCCTGTAAGAAGTTAATGTGCTACGGAGTTCAGCAAATTCATATAAAGCTTCAGAAATGACCGTGATAAACTGAGCAGTTACTTATATTTGCTCTGAAAAATCACAGTCAACAGGATGTGATGCTTACAGAGTATTCATTTATGGCAACTTGTAGCCAAATCATCTTGTCTGCTTGTGTACTCAGGAGATAAAGGGCCTGACTTGTTTCTTATTTGAAGAAAACACTTTGAATAGTATTACTTTCTTAATCTCCAGCATATGTGCCATACATATAGGCTGAAAAAACCCTCTCAGGATAGATTTTATTTCCAATTTTGGCAGAAAATATGCAACATCTACTTTAACATAAGTTTGTTAAACGTTGAGTCCCTACAACAGGGACATAAAATCTCTCAGATCTTTGTTGAAGGCAGCATGTATTCCAGCTTGTTCATGTATTGTCCAATTTCAGTACTCTATAACCAAGAACTAACTTTGCATTGTCAGGTGAAAGTGTCGCTGTCATTTTCCTGTATTTTTCAACTACAAATATACTTTTATATAGCTGAATGACTAAGTAATTGCACAGCTAAATATTCCTAAATTCCATAAAACTTACCTAAGAAAAGTTTGTATGAGTTAATATAAATTTTGACAGTTAACTGTAATGTGAGCATCTATAAGAATATTACAGGGATAATGAATAACAATTAGTTTAAGTTCTTAATATTATTAAATATTAGTGTCACTCAACTATTAAAATTAAATTTGGATGCATATAGATTAAACATTGTTCAGATACTAGGAATATAAATTTAGGGAAAACTTAGCTATCAGTTTTAATTTTACATGTAAGTTAGTATTTTTAATAGTATTTGTTCATCAATACTATGAAGTAAGCCAGCTGCTTGGA